>CAUYON010014071.1:0-16173 GCA_963573935.1 Arctocebus calabarensis
AATATTCTATTCCACAGTTTTTCTGCCTAGGGTGAGGTTGGGGTGGAGGGAGGGAAATTGGTGGGGCCACACCCATGGTGCATCTTAGAAGGGTACAGGCAAACCTTACTAAATACAGAATACAAATGTCTTCATATAATAACTGAGAAAATACCAGGAAGACTATGTTAATCAGTTTGATGAAAATAGTTAAGATTGTATATGAAACCAGCACTTTGTACCCCTTGATTGCACTATTGTACACAGCTATGATTTAATAATAAGGATAATTAAAAAAAATAAAAAATAAATAAAAAGGGGTCACAGCCCACAAGTTGAGAAAAAAATAAATAAATATTCTATTCCACTCTCCTCTTGCTTGCATAATTTCTGAGGAGAAATCAGGTAGAATTTTTATTTTTGACCAATATATAAATTTTTTTCCTTTGAATTCATTCAGGAGTTTTTAATTATGATTTTCTCTAGTTTGAAAATGATATGTCTAAGTAATAGTTTTGGGGGATTGATCCCACTTAGTGTTTTCTGAGTTTTCTGGATCTGTGGTTTGGTGTCAGATAAAAATTTGGGAAAATTTTAAGTCAAAATTATTTCAACTATTTCTTCTATCTCTTTATTCTTCTTTGAGTATCTGTATGTTATGCCTTTTATGGTAGTCCCATATTCTTAGATATCTTCTATTTCTTTCACTCTTTAGTTTTTAGAGACAGAGTCTCACTTTATTTCCCTCGGTAGAGTGCCATGGTGACACCGCTCACAACAACTTCCAGCTCTTGGGCTTAGGTGATTCTCTTGCCTTAGCCTCCCAAGTAGCTGAGACAACAGGTGCCCACCACAAGGCCCTGCTATTTTTTGTTGCAGTTTGGCCCAGGGTGGGTTCAAACACGCTACTTTAGTATATGGGGCCAGTGCCCTACTCTCTGAGCCACAGGTGCTACTCCCCTCTTTTTTTTCAACTTTGCTTTTCAGTTTTTGATCTTTTTTTTTCTTTCTTTCTTTTTTTTTTGATTAAAACATAGCTGTGTACATTAATGCAATTGTGGGGTACAATGTGCTGGTTTTATATAAGATTTGAAATATTTTCATCAAAATGTTTAACATAGCCTTCATGGAATTTTCTTAGTTATTGTGTTAAGACATTTATATTTTGCATTTAGTAAGTTTCACCGGTACCTTTCTAAGATGCACCATAGGTGTGGTCCCAACAATTAACCTCCCTCCACCCATTTTCCCCATTCCACTCCCCTCCCTTGCCCCTTTCCCCATATTCTTGTGCCATAATTGGGTTATAGCTTTCATATGAAAGCTATAAATTAGTTTCATAGTAGGACTGAGTACATTGGATACTTTTTCTTCCATTCTTGAGATACTTTGCTAAGAATAATATTTTCCAGATCCATCCATATAAACATGAAGAGGTAAAGTCTCCATCTTTCTTTAAGGCTGCATAATATTCCATGGTGTACATATACCACAATTTATTAATCCATTTGTGGGTCCTTGGGCTTCTTCCATGATTTAGCCATTATGAATTGGGCTGCAATAAGCATTCTGGTACAAATATATTTGTTATAATGTGAGTTTTGGTCTTCTGGATATATATATACCTAGTAGAGGAATTACAGGATCGAATGGCAGGTCTATTTTTAGATCTCTAAGTATTCTCCAAACATCTTTCCAATTGGAACATATTAGTTTGCATTCCCACTAGCAATGTAGAAGTGTTCCATTTTCTCCACATCCACACCAACATCTCTGGTTTTAGGATTTTGTGATGGGGGCTAATCTTACTGGAGTTAGATGATATCACAATGTAGTTTTGATTTGCATTTCTCTGATGATTAAGGATGATGAGCATTTTTTTTAATGTGTCTGTAGGCCATGAACCTGTCTTCTTCAGAGAAGTTTCTCTTTAAGTTCCTTCCCCACCCTGAGATAGGATCACTTGTTCCTTTCTTGCTAATACGTTTGAGTTGTCTGTGGATTCTGGGAATTAAACCTTTGTCGGAGACATAACCTGCAAATATCTTCTCCCATTCTGAGGGCTGTCTGCTTGCTTTACTTACTGTGTTCTTGGCTGTGGAGAAGATTTTTAGTTTGATAAAGTCCCAGTAGTGTATTTTTGATGCTACTTCAATTGCCTGGGGAGTCCTCCTCATAAAATATTTGCCCAGACCGATTTCTTCAAGAGTTTTCCCTATACTTTCTTCTGGTATTTTTATAGTTTCATGTCTTAAGTTTAAATCTTTAATCTAGTGAGAGTCTATCTTAGTTAAAGGTGAAAGGTGTAGGTCCAGTTTCAGTCTTCTAAAGGTCACCAGCCAGTTCACCCAGCATCATTTGTTAAATAGGGAATATTTTCCCCATTGTATGTTTTTAATTGGTTTGTCAAAGATCAAATAACCAAGTAAGTAGCTGGGTTCCTTTCTTGATTCTTTATTCTGTACCATACATCTACCTCTCTGTTTTTGTGCCAGTACAAGCTGTTTGATCACTATTGACTTATAGTATAGTCTGAGGTCTGGTAGTGTGATTCCTCCTGCTTTGTTTTCATTTCGGAGTAATGTCTTGGCTATTCAAGGTTTTTTCTGATTCCATATAAAATTATGTATCATTTCTTCAAGATCTTAAAAGTACAACAATGGAGCTCTAATCAGGATTGCATTAAAATTGTATATTGCTTTGGGTAGTATGGACATTTTGACAATGTTTATTCTTCCCAGTCATGAGCATGGTATTTTTTTCCATTTGTTAACATCTTCAGCTATTTCTTTTCTTAGAGTTTCATAGTTCTCTTTATATAGATCCTTCACATCCTTTGCAGGTAAACTCCCAAATATTTTATATTCTTTGGCACTACTTTGAACAGAATAGAGTCCTTGACTGTTTTTAGCTTGGCTATTATTGGTATATATAAAGGCTACAGATTAATGAGTGTTGATTTTGTAACCTGAGACACTCGATCTCTTGATCACTTCTAAGAGTTTTGTAGTAGAAGCCCTGGTATTTTCCAGATATACAATCATCTCATCTGCGAAGAGTGAAAATTTGATCTTTTCTGACCCTATATGGATACCCTTGATCACCTTTTCTTCCCTAATTGCAATGGCTAAAACTTCCATTACAATGTTAAAGAGCAGTGGAGACAATGAGCAACCTTGCCTGGTTCCTGATCTGAATAGAAATGATTTCAACTTAACTCCATTGAATATGATATTGGCTGTGGGTTTGCTGTAGATGGCCTCTATCAGTTTAAGAAATGTGCCTTCTATACCCATTTTCTTAAGTGCTCTCACCATGAACAGATGCTAGATATTATCAAAAGCTTTTTCTGCATCAATTGAGAGAATCATATGGTCTTTATTTTTTAATTTGTTTATGTATTGAATTATATTTATAGATTTACATATATTGAACCAGCCTTGATACACTAGGATAAAACCCATTTGGTCATGGTATGTACTTTGTCTGTTGTGTTACTAGATTCTGTTAGGATCTTTTTGAATATTTTTGCATCAATATTCATTAGTGATATTGGTCTATAGTTTTCTTTTCTTGTTGGGTCTTTTTCTGGTTTGGGGATCAAGGTGATGTTTGCTTCATAGAATGTGTTGGGTAGTATTCCTTCTTTTTCTATATTTTGCAAAAGGTTGAGTAATATAAGCACTAGTTCCTCTTTAAAGGTTTGGTAGAATTCTGATGTGAAGCCATCTGGTCCCGGGCTTTTCTTTTTAGGGAGATTTTGGATAGTTGATGCTATTTCAGAACTTGATATGGGCCTGTTCAACATTTCCACTTCATTCTGGCTAAGTCTTGGAAGGTGTGGTGCTTCTGAGTATTGGTCAATTTCCTTTAGATTTTCATATTTCTGAGAATAGAGTTTCTTGTAATATTCATTAAGGATTTTTTTTTAATTTCTGAAGAGTCTGTTGTTATTTCTTCTTTACCATTTCTGTGATGAAATTAGAGATTTTACTCTTTTTTTCTTGGTTAGGTTAGCCAAAAGTTTACCTATTTTATTGACCTTTTCAGAAACCGAACTTTTTGATTTATTCATCTGTTGTATAATTCTTTTGTTTTCAATTTCATTTAATTCTGCTCTAATTTTGGATATTTCTTTTCTTCTGCTGTGTTTGGGATTGGAATGTTCTTCCTTTTCCCGTTGTTTGAGATATCCCATTAAGTTGTTAATTTCCTCTCTTTCTATTCTCTTGAGGAAGGCTTGCAGTGCTATAAATATCCCTCTTAGGACTGCCTTTATAATATCACAGAGGTTCTGATAATTGGTGTCTTCATGGCCATTTTGTTTCAAATATTTGGTAATTTCCTTCTTAATCTCATCTATGACCCACTACCCTTCAGCTTAAGGTTATTTAGCTTCCATGATTTTGTATGAGTATGCAGATTCCTGTTGTTACTGAGTTCCACTTTTATTGCATGATGGTCCAAGAAGATGCAAGAAATAATTTCTATTCTTTTAAATTTGCTGAGGTTCACTTTTGACCTAAGATGTGATCAATTTTGGAGTATGTTCCATGGGCTGATGAGAAGAATATGTATTCAGTTTTGTTAGGATGAATTGTTCCATAGCTGTCTGTTAAATACAAATGTTGAATGGTTAAGTTTATGTCTAAAATTTCTTTGCTTAGCTTCTTATTGGAGAATCTATCCAATACTGCTGGAGGAGAGTTAAAGTCTCCTACTACTTTGGAGCTGGAGGAAATCAAGTTGCTCATGTCTGTTAGAGTATCTCTTTTATATTGAGGTACATTTTGGTTAGGTGCATAAATATTAATAATTGAAATTTCATCATATTGAGTATTGCCCTTAACAGACATGAAGTGACCATCCTTATCCTTCCTTACTTTTGTTGGTTTAAAACCTATTGTATCTGTGAATAAAATTGCAACACCTGCTTTTTTCTGCTTTCCACTTGCCTGGAATATCGATGACCATCCCTTCACCCTGAGTCTACATTTATCTTTTAAGGTAAGATGAGATTCTTGTATTCTGCAGATATCTGGGCTGAGTTTTTGTATCTAGTTAGCCAGTGTGTGCCTCTTTAAAGGACAATTTAAGCCATTCACATTAGTTGAGAATATTGATAAGCCTGGTAGAATTTTGAGTATTGAGTTTTTTGAAAGTCCAGTGGACATTTTTAATCCTTTCACCACTGTGGAAGTTGGGATTTGATCAAAAGTTTCAGAGTGAGTATACTTTTGTGGAGGATTGCACTGGTCATTATGGAGGATAAGTCTAAGAATATCCTGGAGAGCTGGTTTAGTTATGGCATATTTCTTCAACATGTGAATATCATTAATGTAATTAATTTCTCCATCATAAATGAAACACAGTTTAGCTGGATTCAGGATCCTGGGTTGAAAGTTCTTTTGTTTTAGGAGGTTAAATGTTGATGACCACCCTCTTCTAGCATGAAAGGTTTCAGCAGAGAGATCTGCAGTCATTCTAATATTCTTCCCCTTGTAGGTTATGGTTTTCTTAGGTCTGTCTGCTTTCAGACTTTTCTCCTTCATATTAACTTTAGTGAAGTTAATTATGATGTGCCTAAGGGATGTCTTATTTGGGTTGAATCGTGCTGGGGTTCTAAAACTGTCTGCTATCTGAATTTCAGAATCTCTTGGCATGTCTGGAAAGTTCTCTTTCATAATCTCATGAAGAAGATCCTCTGTGCCTTGCAAAGCTACTTCGTCACCTTCAGGGATCCGTATAAGGCGAATATTGGTTTTCTTTGAATTATCCCAGAGCTCTCTGAGAGAATGATCCATTTTTGTTCTCCACTTCTCTTCCTCTTTGAGCATTTGGGAGCATTCAAAAGCTTTGTCTTTGATGTTGGAAATCCTTTCTTCTGCCTGCTCCATTCTGTTATTGAAGGATTCTACTATATTTCTCATATCTCGGAAGGCTGCAAATTCTTTTCACAATGTGTCTAAATTTTTGGTGATTTTTTCTTTGAGTTCATTGAATTCTTGAGACATCTTTTGAATTATTCCTAGAATTTCTAACTCCAACTTTACTTCCATTCTGTTCATTGTATTTGCCATCCAAATTCTAAATTTGATTTCTAACATCTCATCCATCTGTTTGTGAATGGGATCCTCTGGTTTGGCTAGTTTGTCATTCCTTGGGAGAGTTGAACTGTTCTGATTATTCACGTTGCCAGAGTTTTTCCTCTGATTCTGTCCAATGATTGTTTTTTGCTGATTGTTTTTAGCTAGATGAGCAGGAGCAGTTAAGGCGAAATTGGATTGGAGACTTCTGGGGTTTTTGTTGACCAGCCTTTCACCAAAGCAGGTGGTTTGACTGCAGCTTTTCCTCTACAATTTTGCAAAGGACCTGTACAGTACTATAGTCTGTGACTCTAGAGGCCTGCTTGGTGTGTGGGGGTAGGTGGCCCTGTCTTGTATTCAGTGGATCTCTTTCCCCTCCTAGTGAATCAGTGATTCTGGGTTGCAGTCTTGGTTTTGGAGAAATACAAGCAAGGAGTACATCCTGTCTCCCACGCGTAATACCTGGAAGAGGAAAATCAAACCTTCCCTCTGTAATAAAACCAGGGTACCACCTTGTAGGGTCCTTGGGTGATTTATCCAGTTCAAGAGTTCTAAACCAATTGTTCTAAATAGCACCCACTCTCTAGCTGGAGAGTTCTAAAGGTCTCTAGTAACTAGATGTAAGTAGTCTATTGGTAGCTCATGTGTGGCTTGAGCACCTCTGATGCTCCGAGGAGTCAGACAGGCCCATCCTGTAGAAAGTTTGGAGCAAGGGACTTGATGCCCCACCTTGCTCACCCTTCACCACCAGACTCTGGTCACCCTAGTCTCTGGTATCTCCACCAGCAGTCTCTGTTAACCCAGTCTCTCTGGCCCAGTTCTGTCCAATAACCTAATGTGCCAGGGCTATGTGCCTGCCAAACTCAAAGTAAAGTCAATGTCTCCTCCTTACAGTTACCACCCTTTGCCACCATCCAGCAGGGGAAACTAAAGCCTGCCTGCCTCAGGCGCTCAATGGCAGCTGGAGAAAGTTCCACTTGAAATCATTCTAAACCTGAGGCTATCCAGACAGCAAAAGAATTTCTCCCTCAGCCACTGCACCTTTGTTGCCGCTGTTCTGCAGCTCTGGTATCCCTATAGTGCGAGTTCTGGTTCCCACTGGCAGACCACAGAGTTGGTGAGGTGACTCTCTAAAATTAGGCCCCAGCAGGATCACTCTATTAATGCTGATGTTGGGTGGGAGGTGTCTCCACTTTAGTTCGTGCACCTTAGCAATTCCCGAGTCATCACCCATAGCACAGAGACCTAAGCCTCCGCCTGCTACTGAGATGCACTTTTCAGGGCCAGGTCAGTCACCTTTCCCTCTATGTCTTTCTGTACTGTTACTGGATTCACAGATACAGCACAGCTGCACTGCCTCCATCTATGCAATGCCCAGTCCTAGCCAAGAAGAGCAGACATTATGTTCTCTGCAGGTGTTGGACTTCTAGACCGCCAGGCCAGGGGGGAAGGGTAGACTGGAAGTTCAAGGTGGCAAGGAAAATATTTGTTCAAACTTCCTGCCAGACAAGGGAATTCCTGGGCTCACAGCAGGGGCTCTCTGGAGAAGGAGTCCCAGCTTCCAGCAATTCTCTCTATTGGGGTGAGGGAGAAGAACCTCATTTGATTGCTAACTAGTAGAGATCCCACAGCAAGCAAGCAACTCTCTTAGGGGAGGGGACAGACACACGTCCTCTTTGGGATGACATCTAAACCTGAAATTTGTTTCCTTGGAGTTGTAGCTTGCCTGGGCAGGGAAGATGTACAATTATCTATCTATTCTCTCAGCTCGGCTCCCCTCCTTTGGCTTTGTTGGGTTCTTTCTTGCCATTATCTCTCCCTCTGGACTGGAGCTTCTGTTGAAAGCTAGCTCCAGTCAGCCATCATCCCCCATTCCTCCTTGTTCTGATGTTGTGGGAGAGTTGAGCTAAACATCCATCCCATCCACCACCATGCTCCACCTCCCCAGTTTTGGAATATTTCTATTGAGATATTCCCAAGCACAAATATTCTTCTCTCACCTGTTTCCAGTCTACTAATGGACCCAAAGACATCCATCCATTCTGCTATAGTGCTTTTTATCTCCAATATTTCTTTTTATTCCTTATAATTTCAATATTTCTGCTTACATTGCTCATCTCTTGTTGCATATCATGCATTTTATGCATTAAAACCCTTAGTATATTAATTGTAGTTTAATGAATAATTCCAATGTCACTATCACATCCGAGTCTCATTCTGATGTTTCTGCTGTCTCTTCGCCCTGAGTTTTGTCCTTTAGTATATGTTGTAAATTTTTGCTTGATAACCAGACATGATGTTCTGAGTAAAATAAACTGATGTAAAAAAGGCTCTTAGTAATGTGGTAGTAAGGTGTACAGGGAGAAGGGAAGTGTTCTATCTTCCTATAATTAGGTCTCTCAGTCTTTTACTGAGGCTGTGCCTCTGGACGGCAATCTTCCCAACTTCTCAGTATTTTTTGCCTTTGATAGGTGGCATGAGATGGTTGGCATGTTTTGTAGTTGGATATTTCCTTTCTCCAGGTAGGCTATGCTCTGATAAAAGCAGGTTAGACTTTGGCTAATAGTTGCTTCTGTGGGCATACAGACCTTGTTAAGAACAGAATACTCTCATGTATTTCAAATGGTTCCTTTCCTTTCTCTTGTTGGGAAAAATGAGAGGATTTTTTCCTCCAATATTTACTGTGAGAACCTCATAGAGCTCAATCAGATAAAACTCACAAAAGTATAAGGGCTCTTTAATGACTAGTTCTCCTTGGTGTTTTGGACTCTCAGGCTTATCCACAATGGGCCTCCAGCAATTTGTCAATTATAAATTAGGTTCTATCTTGGCAGTGTTTTCCCTGGAGGTCTATGCTTGTGAGTTTCTGCTCTTAGGTATTTTAAATTATTAGGGAAGTTTGAATTCATGACACTTAGATTGTCTATCATGTAATTGATAGAAGTGGCTCCTTCTCTCAAGAATACTCCTATTCTCTCCTGGGATGATGCCTAGGTAAACACAAACAAATGCTTATTTGATTTGCAATTTATTTTTATTTCTTCTTTTGTACCACTCTCATTAGCCCTTACCTATTTTTGATTACTCATTTTCTCTCACCCTAAATATGAGTTTCAGAAGGGTCACTGTCCTCTTGTCTCAGACTGAAGAGCTGTTTCCCTTGAGTTCCCCAGAACCTGCATCATGGAGTTAATACTGATTCAGATTAGCTCTGGGTCAATTGTGCTGCAAGAAGAGGGTTTTAACCCCTTGTAGACTTGTTGTCTTCATGGAGTGAATCTGAGGAAGCTTATTCACAGGATTTCTTTTTCCCTGATGTTTCCAGCTCACTTCCTGCCCTCTTCTCTGAGCAGGCCGTATTTTCTATCCTCAGCCTGCAAGCTTCTGTTTTCTGCCTGGCTGCGCTCACCGCCTTCCTATGGCACCTCAGGGAATTGCCCTCTTATTACCACAATTACAATCTGTACACATTTCATTAAACTAATATTGCTTTGCACAGGCTTTCTCCACAGAACTGCACAGCTGGAGGCCCATTCCTTTTCCTCAGCTTAAACACTTTGACAGGTTAAGAAAGCTATTATGGCTGAATAACAGGTGTTGCAAAACAATGTGCATTTGATGTTTAAATGAGAGAGCTTCTTTATTGACTGTCTTTATTGCAGCTAAGGCTCTCCTTTTTTCACAATGACTGGATTTTTATTGTTTTTACTGCTTTTTAAAGTGTATTCTGTTGTTTCAGAATAGGTCCAAAGTGACTGTGTGTGGTTATTTGTTATTCTGTCGTCCTTTCCTTTTTTCATTATTATTATTTGTGCTTTTTGCTTTTGTTTCCAGGTGAAGAAGAGTTGCATAAATAGAAGAACTTTATTGGGTTTCTCTCTCTACTTATAATAGAAACACATCCACTTCACCAAAAACTCCCAGAGGGCCTCTAAGGGGATCCTTCTCCATTATTCTGACCCTGTTTATATTGTCTACCTCAGTCCACTCATCTACCTTCAAGTGACCCAATGAATTCACTCCCAAATGAGACACAGTAATATACAGATGGAGAGATGTTTTCCTGTTAGAGCTTCCTTATCTGAATAGAACTATTGCATTCTTTAAAATCTCACTGCATAGAACATGTATAAACTGTTGCACAATTTTTGTTATTTATCCTCTATCTCTTGACATTTTGTTTATTTTTCCTGATATTCATCAATGTTAAGTATTCTTTATTCCTTTTCTTTATTTCCTCACAGAATATTATGCTCAGCAGGTTATAGTCTGTTTTATTATTTCAATAAAATGGCTTTTGCTGAAGAGACAGTCAAGTGTTAAAATGCCATTTTTCAAATGCAAGTGCTCAGTGAGAAAGAACATATGATTATGAAAGCATAGAAATGAATGGAAATAAAAGATGGCTTTGTAATATTTGGATTCAGACCTTTCTAGTATTTCACATATTGCTTTTCATATTATAGGCACTCAGAAATGCTTATTAACTCAATTATAAGCCATAACATACTTTTTAAAAATCAAACTTAGGTTTCATGTTTACTTACATTTTATGGAAGCAGGAAGATGAAAAAGGAAAAGGGGAAGAGAAAAAGCTTGAAGGAGAATATTGTCAATTCCTTTACTGCATTCAAAATTGTAATCATTATAATCACTTTCTATTCATTTTTGTGCAGTCAAATGAAGTCATTTCTGTGATGAAGTAAGAGCCATATGTTACCCAATGCACTTATCTTGCCCCCCTGGAGTGGAACAGTGCCCACTTCCCTGTGCATCTTTGGTATCTACACATAGGGCATTTCTTAGTACAAAAGGTTGTGCTCAGTGGTGATTATTAAGTGAATTAACCTTAGTTCTTTTGGACTTGAAGAATTCTTTACTTAGACTTCAAATGGTTCGAAGACTTCTTCAAATTCTAAATTTAATTTTGTATATATGCATAGAAATTGGGGGGTGGGATATGACCATGAGTGAGAATTCCTGGTTTTCATTTGATTCTCAAAGGAATCTATGATTCCAAAAAGTTTATGAAACCTGACTTTAGAAAGAAGTACTTTGAATGATAATTTAATAAACACTGGGTAAATAAAGACTTTTTTATTAATCCTGTAGCTGAGATTTTTTTTTTTTTACCATAAAGATATGCCTAGTTGGACATGAAATTTAGAAAACTGGGTAAGCTTTATTTGATTTTATAAAAATATCCTCTTAATTTTTTAAAATTTCTTTTCTCCCCGGATACAGAGACTGTAACCTCCAATCTATAATTGTGTGACTATATTTTTAACAATAATGCCAACATATGTACTCTCTGTAAACTCTTTGTAGTTAAAAAATACTTCCACATTTAAAAGACTACTAATATCCATCTTAAAGGATTGATTTACCAATATTCCTGGAAACAGGAGAGGCCAATTCTATTCCAGGGAGTTCCAAATGCAGTGTGTGTCTAAATCCCTATGTCTAACTCAATTTTTTTTTAATGTTACTAATCTTACATATATGAGGCACATTACTTCTAAGAATTTCAATGAACTTCATGAAACTTTGCAGAGTGGGACTGTTAATCTCCTCACTTAATATATAAGGAAACTAAAATGTTATTCTGTTTTTTTTTTTATTTCCCTTCATGTTATTTTAGTTTCAGTTATTTTTCTTATGGCTCTTTGGACTTTTAGTGGAGATTTAAGTCAGAATATTAACCGTGGATGTTTAGCTGGTTTTTAACTTCTAAAATAATAAATACAGAAAAAAATAAAAATAGATATTTATAGCTTTGGAAATATCTTTGCAAAACATCTCCTATTTAACCTATTTCTCTTTCTGGTTTAAAACTAAGACAAAAATGCCTTAGGAAATTCTATTTAAAAAGAAAGAAAAACACATGTTTATATGTTATAGTTAACAAAGATAAATAAAATGTCACAAATACCTATCAACAAATTCAGATATAGTAAAATCATATGTGATGCAGTAGTGTATGGAAATCCATTCTAATGGCTATTAAGAATTATCTGCTCTTTTATGATAGTTCCATAGATGGGGATAATGCATGCATTTTCAGGAAGAGGTTTTGCTTTAATGGAAAATGACTCTAAATTAAGAAGATTTGGGATTTTTTAAGTTTTTTCCTTTAAATTTCAATCATGCTAATTAGTGCTTTAGCAAAACATGGATTTCCTTAATCAAGTTTATACTTTGGGTCATTTTGAAATTTTGCATTTTTAGGTACTTCCATGAGAGAATATGAAAAATTCAATCTGGCCTCCATACATCCCTCTCTTTTGAATATTATTACAAGGCAGGACTATGTTTGACCAGAGCCTCTCATTCAGCCTATTGAAAATAATAGAATCAGTTGCCCATAACAGTTCTGTTAATTAGATTGTATCTGTGCTGTCTTTCTCTTGTCCTAGAAATTCATCTTCTTGAAAGCATTTGTGTTATTGAAAGCAGCAGAGCCTGGTAATGCTGGCCATTACCTTTACTTCATTTACATTTTTGTCCAATATTTTTCTCCAAGTTCCCTTCTCTCTCCAGAAGTCCCCCTCACTCCACTGCATCTCATCAAGTACCAGCTCAGCCACACAGAGGCAGCCTGCTGTGTGAAAATGAGCTGGCTACAAAATGCAGGTTCCCAGGAGGCTGGGGCTTCCCAGGCTTGTTCCTTAATCCAGCAGTCCCTGAGCTGACCCAGATACAGAAGCTGTTTTCCTCTCTCTGTGTTTGACCATTTCAAGGAATGACCATTGTTGCATTGCCATCAGGATTTGAAAACGCAGCATGATCCCCGTGGGTGGTACGATTTCCTCTGCTGGAAGAATGAGGGCATAATGGGAAACTTACAGCCCCAAAGAGCAAGAGAGGCATTGTAGCAAAGCAGAAAACATTTGCACAGTGCTTCATTGTGCCAGCAAATATTCTTTTCCATGTGTGTGGGAACAGTAAGAGAATCATACACTCACCTGCCTGATTATGGACAACAGGCACCAAAACTTAATGCAGTTTTCAAATATAATACGGCAAAACAAAGAATTTATTCAGTCTGGAGGGTAAATCTAAGAAGAAAAGGAGGGACAAAAATATATTTCGTTCAATAATATGGTTCATTTTCTAACCAGTAAATATTTTTTTTTAAACGCACAGGCCCTAGTCATAAAATGAAAATAGATTTCTTTCTCTCTTTTTAATTTTTTTCAATTTTTTGTTTCCAATAAAAAATGGCTTTAGCTATTAGTAAGTATGTCTAAAAGGAGGTATCGTTACCTAATAAGCTTCCCGAGCAGCTGAGACTGCAGGTGCCAGCCACAACGCTGATTTTTTCTATTTTTAGTAGAGACAGGGTCTCCTGAGCACAAACTATCCACCAGTCTTGGCCTCCCAGAATGCTGGGATTACAGGCCTGAGTCACCGTGCCTGGTGAATATTTTTAACCTTAGTGATTTTTTTTTTCATTTCCCTTCAATACGGATATATCTCCATACATTTCCCTTTAATATGGGTATATCTACATACATATATCTCCATACATTGAGAATGCCTGTTCCGCACATTCTCAGTCTTTTAAATTTATTAGTAGTACTTCTTTCTCAAACTGATAGCCAAAAAATCATATTCCTTTAACTTGAATATCTTTAATTGGTTTAATTTAATATTTTTAATGGCAAGTTGAGATTAAGGTGTTTCTCAAACTCGGACATATGTTAAAATTACTTGGGAACCTGATGAAACTATCCAGGTGCAAGTTCTACCCTATGCAAATGCACCTGCACCTCTGTATTATCTGTTAGATCTCCAGGTGATTCTCCTACACACCCAAATTAGAGGACCACTAATTGAAACTGTGAGAAGAACCAAAAATACTTCAAGGTTTTATATTGATTGATTCTTATTTTTATTTTTACCATTTTAAGTTATATAATTTAATTCTCGGTTTGGAGACCTCTTTTGATTGTTACTTTCATACGTCATACCCAATCCATCCTCCCAAACCTCTCTTTTTAAATATTATTTATTTTACTGTAAATTGACAAATTACAATTGTTTTTATTTATAGAGTATAAATTACTGTTATAATACATGTATACAATAGGGAATGATGAAATCAAACTACTTACATATTTATGTTGATGGAAAAGAAGCCATACTGAGTAAAATAATTCGAAGAGCTTTAGTCTGAGTCAAATTGAGGACCAAGACCTGGAGCCACACCTAAGAAGCCTTGAGCAAGAGGACTCACCCTGGTGGGGTTACAGTTTGGTTTTATACATTTGAGGGAGACGGGAATTTCAGGTGAGATTATAAATCAATATGTGGAAAACATATATTCGTCTGGCCAAATAAGTTGGGACATCTTGAAGTAGGGGGGCTTACAGATGGTAGGTAGGTTCAAAGATTTAGCTGACAATTGGCTGAAAGAGTTAGGCTCTCTCTAAAAGACCAGAAGTTGCTGAAATAGGGATTTATTAATTAGAGACAAAGTACCTGCCAGACTCAAGTGTTTTGTTATGTGTACTGAGAACCTGCAGGTTGGTCCTGCATAGCCTTGGGCCTGTTAGTGAGTCACAAAGAGTGTCTCTAAAAAGGTGGGGGAAACTTGATGAGGCATGTCTGACCTGCTTTCTCATGGCTAAACTCACTTTTAGGGGTTAGCAACTCAGTTTTAGGGATGCTCTTGGCCAAGAGGGGGTCTAATCAGTCAGCTGCTTAGGGTGAGCCTTAGATTTTATGTTAGTTCACATCTAATATTTCAAATATTTATCATTTGGGGGGGTGGAATGAGACTATTTGAAATTGATTCAGCAATTTTTAAATACGCAATACATTATTAGAATGATGAAAATTAGAGCATGAGCTTTGGGCTGACACTGTGCTGTGAGCATTGTAGGTAAGGAGTGGGGAGATAGAGTGAAAGCTGTGTCACCAAACTGAACGTTTGGACTGATGGCTCCAGAGTACAGTGCTTACCCTCCACTAAGAAATTCAGAATTGGTTCCAATAAGCCTCTCATCCCCACTTGCCCCTTCCAGAAATCCTTATAGTTTTAGGGAACATAGAACCCAGAGGGAAGATACAAATGTATTTTCAAAACTAGAGGTTAATAGGTTGCCTCAATATAAGGTTAATATAAAAAAGTATAGTCTCATATGCCAACAACAGTTATAAAATGAAATTTACATTAAAAAGTAATACATTTATTTTTTAATATAAAAATTATAAAGGAGGGAGGGGAAGGGGGAAGCAGGGGAGGATTTGTGTGCTCCTACCTCCTGGGTGCAGGATACAACTACAGCAGGGGCCTTATCTGCAACAAACACAAAGATTATAACCTAATCATTTGTGCCCTCATTTTTATCTGAAATTAAAATAAACAAATAAACAAAAACTATAGCATTCCTACAAAAATATAACAGGATATATGCATTAAATGATGAAAGTTTATTACTTTAGGCCTAATACCAGTTATTATAAATTTTCTGTGTTTGTAAAGAGTGTATTTCTTTCTCTATTAGAGAAATAGACACATCCATTACATGTTTCTACCTGCAAGCTTGTTACACCTAACTATGCTATTTCAATCTTCTCTACCCTTATTATTTTTTTGTATTATGTATAATTTCCAAAATGATTTTTGTATTAAAAAAATGATCATGGTTAAGCATCAGAAATAGCCTGCAATGAATCATATGGAGGAAAATGAATGTCATAGACAGTGCCAGTGTCATTGAGATTATGACTTAACATCAATCAAAATATGGATCCATGGATGCTATCACTTGGTGGAAAGCAAGCAAATTCATTGTATTAATAAACAAATAGTAAACAAACTTTTTTCAGGTACATTGCTAATAATATCTTAATATAATTAGACATTGACATTTTCCATTTACTAAGAAAAATGTGGTTTTGATGGCTTTGAAACTAAACAAGAACTTTCTTTATTCCCCTATTGAACTTTCAATGTGTGAGAGTTTTTTTTTTTTAATAATTTTATTGAATCATAATTATGTACATTGGTGCAATCACAGGGCACGATTCATATACATTCAGAAATATTTTGATCATACTGTTACAGATATCCTTCATGGCATTTCCTTGATCACTATAT
>CAUYON010014076.1:0-36126 GCA_963573935.1 Arctocebus calabarensis
AACTTTGGCATTATGTTTTATTTTACAGGTGAGTAGTTTATGTATTTTAAAATCTCATTAACAGACAGGCAATGTTGGTATTTAATACAGTCATAATACGCATTTCAATTATGTGGCAGCAGCAGCTCTTCTGTCAGCCCTTGCACAGTTTCTCCACAATCCCTCAGCCACAGTGAGCTTAACCTCACCCACATCCTCCAGCCCACTGCTTATATTTTACTCATATGCTACATTGCAATCATCAGTTTCCTTGTCTGTCTCTCTCCCAGCTAATAAGCTCCCGGAAACTTCTTATTTCTCCAGTGCCTGGATTATAGTGCTGTTAAACAAATTCCCATCAAATTGAATAGAGTTCAGAGGCCAAGAGATTAAAGATTCAGCAAAAGAAGCCCCCATAGTGAGTGTGACTCCAGGAGGGAGACTGTTTGTCTATTTGGAAATAAAAAACGGCTCTGGATTAAGCTGGTCAGTGAGTAGGGGTGGCAGTTTTGTCTTCTGTCAGCTCAGGCCTGCCTCTGCTCAGTTGGCATTTGACAATAGCACTCAGAAAATTTTCCTCCTAATAAGGATATTCTGATCACAGTGTTCAGTTTCAGATACCTGAAGAGTTGCTAGAATTTGACTTCTAAATGCCTTAGGAATTACCATATTGTAAAAAACAAAGCAAAACATCGGTTTGAGAAAATAAAAAGAATAATGGTATGGGCTTGTTTGTAAATATTTGGTTCATCTTTCTGAGAGACATCGCTTTAAGCTATAAAAGTGTATGGTATGTTTTATGGGTTTTGTCTTCCTTCATAGCCCTATAAAATCATAGTTTTACTGGTGTGAGCCCTGTGTGTGAAGTAAGTGATAGATAAGCAGATGATCAGTTTATTTCACGGTCGAGACAAGATGTGCTGGGCTTTATTGCACCTGATCTCCCAGTGAAAGAAGAATTTTATAGTCTACCGTAGTTAATTCTCTTTGGCGGATATGAGCTGTAAACATATTTCCACCTGTTTTCTGTTCTTATTAAACTAGAAATTGTCAATGATTATAAGTTTTTGTTTCTCTTAAGGAGAATTTGGAAATAATTGTTTAAAATCTATCTTTCCTATTTTTCAGATGCTTGGAGTGACTTAGGATATTACTATTATTGGTGCAAGTGGCATTTTGGCTTACACAAAACAGTGATTTTTTTTTTTTTGAGATAGTCTCACTCTTGCCCCAGGCTACAGTGATGCAGCATTATCATAGCTCACAGCAATCTCAAACTATTGGGCTCAAGCAATTCTCTTGCTTTAGCCTCTCCAGTATTTGGGACTAGAGGTGCAAGCCACAAAATCTGGCTAGTTTTTTCTGTTTAGTAGAGATGGCGTCTTATTCTTGCTCAGACTGGTGGTGAACTCCTGAGCTCAAGCATTCCACCCCTCTCAGCCTCCCAGAGTACTAGGATTACAGGTGTGAGCCACCAGGCCTGGCCAAAACAGTGATTCTTTTGTTTTTTCTTTGAGACAAAGTGTCATTCTGTTGCCCTGGGTAGAGTGCGGTGGGGTCATAGCTCATAGTAACCTCAAATGCCTGGGCTTAAGTGATCCTCTTGCCTCAGCCTCCTAAGTAGTTGAGACTACAGGTACCTGCCACAAGGCCTGGCTCATTTTTTCTATTATCATTATTATTTTTTTGAGACAGAGCCTCAAGCTGTCACCCTGGGTAGAGTGCCGTGGCATCACAGTTCACAGCAACCTCTAATTCCTGGGCTCAAGGGAGTCTGTTGCCTCCGCCTCCCACGTAGCTGGGACTACAGGTGCCTGCCACAATGTCCGGCCATTTTTTGGTTACAGCCATCATTGTTGTTTGGCTGGTCCAGGCTGGTTTCAAACCCGCCAGCTTAGGTGTATGTGGCTGGCCCCTTAGCCCATTAAGCCAGCGGCGCTGAGCCTATTTTTTCTATTATTAGTAGAAACAGGGTCTCACCCTTGTTCAAGCTGGTCTTGAACCCCAGAGCTCCACTTGCCTCGGCCTCCCAAAGTACTAGAATTACAGGCATGGGCCGGCACCAAATAGTGATTCTTGATCATTCCAGCCAGAAAAGAGCTCTTCTGTCTTGGTACTACTAAATCATACTTTGTCAGCATTTCGTAAATAAAGTTCCTGTTATTGGGGGGCAATTTGTCTAATACTATCATGACTAAGTCCCAGACTCTTTCAACCTTTATCCTTACAGACGAAATTGCCTAACTTTGACTAGTATAGGTTGGAGAATTGATTTTCTCTTTTGTGCCATGTCTGACAAATAGTTCTTGGCTTTGTAGAGTACTGAGCTGACCAATGATAAGGTGACATCTAGACTCAGTGTTAAACAGTGTTGCAATTGCTTAGAGACGTCTCCCAGGGGTCAGGAGCGGGAACACAGAGGATATGTATTGCCCTTCTTGCCTGCACACTCTCCTTTTTCTCATTTAATCCCGAGCGAGGATTAAATGAGAAAATCCAAGACCATTGGAGAGGACAGTGCTGGCCACGTTATCACTGAGATATCACTCCCTGAGAGATGTCAGTTTCTATAGTGAGCCGAGGGCTGCCCCACCCACACCCCGTGGCTGTGCCCACCGTGCCCTGCCATGGGGAGTGTTGGCTGCTTGGTGCTCTCTGCTGCCTCCTTTCTGCCGGCCTGGCCCTGGGCCACTGGGCCCTACATCTTCAGGGCAACACGTAGCCAGGGACTGACTGGCTGTAGGCGCCAGCGCCCTCTGCCTGTGGATCAGGCCAGTGTGGGAGACCACATCCTCGCTTGCTCTTTCCCTTTTCATTTCCTGCTTTATTCCCACCCGCTCCATGCTTTTTTTCTGAGGCATTCCTCTAACAGATCACACGCACCCAAGCCCCGTCTCAGACTCCGCGTGTGGAAAGCCAGCCTGACACTGTGCCCTTCCACTACCAGCAGCGCGCCCCCCCAGCCCCTCTGCCACCACCCTCTATTACAGAGGGCAGGGAAAAGGCAAGTTATGGAAGTTTGAAGGAGATAGAAATAATAAAAGCAAAAGAAGAAGCAAGAACTGTGGAGAAGAAAACAAGGACTGTCAAACGGAGGAAGAGCGAGGAGGAGGAGAAATGTCACACGCAAGACAGAGTCTGAGCAAAAGAAATTCAACAGTGACAGCTGTGGCTGTGGTGGGACAGGAAACAAATTCTTAGTTACGATCCTCTCACAGACGCCTTCCTAAGAAGGATGTATCCCAGACTTGCATTTTTGTGCGAGGGTCAGCTGAAGCAGGGGAGGAGAACAGGAGTTAAATCACTGCCTGGAGGGCCGCAGGCTGGTCGCAGTGCCGGGCCTGCGGAGGGAAGTCTAGGTAGGCACAAGACAATGTGCGTGGTGACTGATGGCTTTGAAACAGATCTTTAAAGGTGATTTTTATTTCAGTGAAGTTTTTTTTTTTTTTTTTTTTTTTGCCATCATGTGTTCCTTGTAAACAATGGAACTCCCTCATTCCTGCTCCCTGCCCACCAGAAATCATTCATAAGTCTCCATTTCTCACTACTGTGCTAGGAGGCGTTGATATGGTATTTTTGGAAGGGCATAGTCTAATTCAGAAGAAGGTGTGGCTGCAGGGAGAGGGGGACTGCCCCCAGGTGAGGAGAGAGCGGGGCCTCTTCCCTGCTTATAAAGGTCTGAGAGAGACGGGACAAGCTGGGACTTTGTGGCTTTGTATTTCTTTTTTAGGAGAAATCATTCACTGAAATACAGCCCAGGAGAGAGGAGGATGAAGATAGGGAACAGGGGATGATGCAGTAAAAATTCCCCAAATAAATCCTGGCATACATATTTCACAGAGCTGCTCTAGGAAACCTGAAAAAACTCCTGTGAAATGAGGGAGCCAGTGTTTTTCCATGACATGTGTCTATTTCTGGAATTTTTTTTTTATTAAATCATAGCTGTGTACATTAATGCAATCATGGGATACAATGTGCTGGTTTTAAATACCATTTGAAATATTTTCATCAGACTGGTTAATATAGCCTTCGTGGCATTTTAGTTGTGTTAAGACATTTATAATCTACATTTAGTAAATTTCACAGGTACTCTTATTATTTCTGGGATTTTAAATGATGCCATTGGCTGCTCCCGTTTTTTTGTTTGCATGATGAGTTTTAAAGTCCTATTGTACACTGGCATGTCCCTGGGCACCTGGGCCAGGGAGTCCTGCTGCTCTAGGACAGAGGAGCGTGCCGTGAGCCCCAGGTTGCTCTCAGACGCCTCCCCTGCAGCCCCAGTGCCTCTTGCTTCCATCTGATAGGAGAGAGCTGGATCACTAACCAGCCCTGGCTTCAAGGGGTATTAGAAGGCAAGTTTTTGAGCTGTCCAGCCTTTTTGGTAGAGGAACGTGAAGGAGAAGTAAGTTGAGAACAACATCTGGAAGGCCAATCCGTTCTATTTGCTGAAGAATGGTGGGAAAAAGCTACTGTTCACTCAATGATTCTTTTCACTGTATTTGAGTTATTTTCCCAGTGGTTGCTCTAGGTCTTGCCATATATATCATAGCATAACAGAATCTATAGTTGACCTTGAATGTCATGAGGACTATTTCAACAGAGTGTATGTTGCCAGGCTCCAGTAATTGCTGACTGATTGTTCTATTGTTTTCAATAATGCCCCAGGTCAAAAATTGCTCCACCATCTGATCCAATTAAATTCTGACCCTTTGCATGGGTAGGTTTAGAAGCCAGTCTTCCAGGTTTTTCTGGCCCCAGGAAGGCCCTTTTTAGGTGTCCTTTTCCCTGCTTCTCTCTGCTAAACTCCCTGGTATATGGGTTAGCTGTTTCTCTCATGGAGCTACCAGACTCCTTTTAATTGTTTACTTCTAAAATCTCTATTGTTGGCCAGGCAAGGTGGCTCACACCTGTTATCCTAGCATTCTGGGAGGTCAAGGAAAGAGGATCCCTTGACCTTAGGAATCCAAGACCAGCCTGAACAAGAGTGAGACCCTATCTCTACTAAAAACAGATAAACTAGCTGGGCATAGTGGTATGTGCCTGTAGTGCCAGCTACTTGGGAAGATGAAGCAGGAGGATCCCTTGAGCTCAAGAGTTGGAGGTTGCCATGAGTTGTGACTCCCTGACATTTGTGGTGTATGAGACTATCTCAACCCCCTCCCCCAATGAACTCAAAACTTTATTGTTTTTGAGAGCACCCTTAGCATTGTACTTCACCACACTCCATTCTAAATAAAGTCTGATCTTTTGAAGAAAGACTTTTAATCTCTCTGTTGCCTCTACCTCAGGCCAAATCTCTGAGTCACTTCTCCAGAGCTGGAAGTAAGTAGAGTTGCTGGTTTCTCTTAGCCTGACACCCAGTTTGTCAGCTGTGTTTGGGTGAGGCAGTAGCCTCTGATGCTCTTGGTTTACGATGTCCAATATTTGGTCTCCACCCCAAGAGAGGGTGAGCGTTTTTGGGGCTCCAGTATTCTTAGTCTGCTATGCCAGGGGTAGAGCCTCCATCTTATGTTTGGGGGCTAGGTGGAGGAAGGGAGCCCTAGAACATCTTTGTTACACTCACCTAGAATTTAGCCTCTGGCACAGGGAGCTGGAGATGGGGAGTGAGTAAATGCTAGCGAAATACTCCTCCTGGTGAGACACTACCTTCTGGGAGCTGGGGACACAGGGAACCCCCTATGTTATTAGCTATACCCACCCATACTGAAACCTTCCTGATGGTGAACTAGGAGGATTAGGGAGGGAGTATGTCTGGTGTTAAGTGCCACATACTCTTGTTCTTGCCAAGACTTAGCATATTTCTTCATTTGCTGTATGTTCTTGGGCAATTTCAAGAGATATCAAATGATTTTATTTTAATAATTTTCATCACTTGTGTTTATTTTATGGGAGAGTAGTTTTGCCAAACTTCTCACACACTGCCATTCTGGAATTCATCCTTTATTTTGACTTTTAATGGAATTGTTGGAGGGATTCCTTCAGAGTATCTACTGAACCATTCATGCTGTAGAAGAGATATACTAGGAAAAGACGTAGAAGTCTGAATCAGATTTCCTCTGCTTCCTAGACTTAGAAGTCAGTGGGCAGATGGTGTGGAAGAGTTACCATTCAGCTACGTACTATATAAATGAATGTAGTGGGAACAAGATTTATTCATAAAGAATGGCTCCCACTCTTGCTAATTAAAGGTAATGCTATACTTGCTCACACAGATTCTCTCCTCTTTTCAGTTTCTAAGAAGAGTTCTGTCTTTATCATCCTGATTCTAGAGTTTTAAAATTACCAAGAATTGGGAAAACTAGTGGAGAAAGGTAAGGCGAGAAGGATTGCAGCAGTTCTCAGCCTGGGGGTTGCGACCCCTTTGTAACAATGAAAATGCATCCTGCATATCAGATATTTACATTACAATTCATAACAGTAGCAAAATTACAATTATGAAGTAGCAACGAAAATAATTTTATGGTCGGAGGTCACCGCAACATGAGGAACTGTATTAAAGGGTCGCAGCATTAGGAGGCATTAGGAAGGTTGAGAACCACGGGATTCAAGGAAAGAGACAAGACTTAGTAGAGAGACTAAGAGCTGGGTGGGAGTAAGTGATGAAGGGTGGAAGGGATATATCTAACTAGTTGATGGAGAGAGTTTTAGGGGGAAATGGGGGAAAAATTGGGAAAAATAAGAAAAGAAAAAGGGTTTGAGTTTAGGTGCGGTGGCTCACCCCCTGTATCCTAACATTTCGGAGGCCCAAAGTAGGAGGATTGCCTGAGGCAAGGAGTTCAAGACCAGCCTGAGCAAGAGCCAGATCCTGCCTATGGAAAAAAACAGAAAAATTAGCTGGGCCTCCTGGCAGGTACCTGTAGTCCCAGTTTCTCAGGAGGCTGAGGCAGGAGTGTTGCTTAAGACCCAGAATTTGATGTTGTAGTGAGCTATGAAACTATGAAGATGCCACTGCACTTAGCCTGGGAGACAGAGTAAGACCATGTCCAGAGAGAGAGAGAGAGAGAGAAGGAGAGAAGGGAAGGAAGGAAGGAAAGAAAGAAAGAAAGAAAGAAGGAAGGAAGGGAAGGAGGGAGGAAGGAAGGAGAGAGGGAGGGAGGGAGCAAAGAGGGGAGAGAGGGAAAGAGGAAGGAGGAAAGATGATTTAAGAAGTTTTGCTTTCATTTTGGGACACCAGTGGATTCCTTGAGCTCAGGAGTTTGAGACCAGCCTGAGCAAGAGTGAGACCTCATCTGTACCAAAAATAAAAAAAATTAGCTGGGTGTTGTGGGAGACACCTGTAGCCCCAGCTACTTGAGAGGTTGAGGCAGGAGGATCACTCGAAACTGGGAGTTGGAGGTTGCTGCATGCTGGGCTGGTGCCATGGCATTCTAGCCTGGGAACAGAGTGAGACTCTGTCTTAAAAGAAAAATAAAGTTTTGCTTTGAGTTATTGTTGTATTTCCTATCATGTTCTTTGAGATATACAAGCAAAGTTTGTAATACTGTTCTAATTTCTCTCAGCTGACAAACCATATTTCTATCTTTCTTTCTTTTTTTTTTTTTTAAGAGACAGAGTCTTACTTTGTTGCCCTTGGTAGAGTGCTGTGGTGTCACAGTTCACAGCAACCTCCAGCTCATAGGTTTAGGAAATTCTCTTGCCTCAGCCTCCTGAGAAGCTGGGACTACAGGCGCCCTCCTCAATGCCCGGCTTTTTTTTTTTTTTTTTAAATATGGCATGCTTCAGGAATCTGTGTGTCATTCTTGCTCAGGGGCCATGCTAATCTTCCCTGTATCATTCCAACTCTAGTGTTTGTGCCGCCAAAGCAAGCACCTGGCTATTTGTTTTTGTTGTTGTTGTTGCAGTTTGGCCAGGGCCAGGTATGAACCTGCCACCCTCAGTATATGGGGCCAGCACCCTACTCACTGAGCCACAGGTGCCACCCCATATTTCTTTGTATGCAAATCCATGCAAGACTAGTTTATGTAAAGCTCTTGTTATTATTATATTTTAATAAATACATAGTAAATATACCTCTCTTCTTGCTTCTTTTTTAGATTTCTCCCAGGAATACTGACCATAAAGGATGCTGATCATTGTATCAGATTCAAGGGAAATGGGAGAGAATCAAACTCTGTCTTAAGAAAAGCATCTCATTGACCTGTGAGTCTTTTTCTCATTTAAAAGATATGAAACATAAAATATATGTATTTTTATTCAATAGACATATTTGATTCCATATATGAGTTCTGTAGGGTGTGTGTCATTAATAGCTATTAAAATCAAGGTCCTAAATTGCCATTGCAGCTAACGGAATTCTAATCCAAAGCATACGAAATGGTATTTTCTCCATATTTCTCAAAAGAATAAGTGCCATTTTAGAAGTAAATTGAGAGTTCTTTTTCTCTGTTGTTTCACTGGCTGGTGTGGAGATTGGTGTGTGGGGATAAGAGCTGAGAAAGACGCCTTCATTTTACTACTTGAATAACTGAGGTCTTTCTCTCCTTTTTTAGAAATCAGATATGAGCTCAGGGGAACAGCAGTTTAGGGAGGTAGAAGAGATGATATTTGGAGGTGATAGGCTTGCCATGCTTGTGGGACCGCTTTTTATGTATTTAATTTTTTTTGGTTTTATTTGATTTTATTTAAAAAAAATTTTAGATATGTTGCTTTTATTCAAAATAACAAAATACTTCACAAGTTTCAATCACAAAATTTGAACTAAACTGCAATCCCATCCAACTCTGTGAGGCAGGTTGTCTGCACAGCTACAGGGATCAGCGCAAGCCCCTTCTTCCCTGTTCCTCCAAACACTGAGAATTGCAGTGGTTGAAACCACTGTTCTAGTGGGCAATTGAATAGTTTCCCCTGTCCTGTTCCCCACAGAGCTGCCCAAGTTATCACCTGCTCCTGGAGATGGACCATTTGTTTTTTATGACAGTTAAAATATTAAAAAAAAAATCCACATCGTTGCTTTGATTTATATGATCTAATGCTGAATCGCAGACATATTACTATAGTGGATGTTTAATGGGTAGATAAATATGTAGATTTTGGCCTTGGGGTACTTGAGCAGAAGATATTGATTTTGATGTCAGTAATATAATGATAATAGTGGTTATACCAAATGAATATGGAAACCGAGGGAAAAAGTGAATCCATGGTACAAAAAGTCAACTCGGTAGAAGGAGGCAAAATACTGAGTCCAGAGAAAGGAAGAGGATCAAGCCTCAAGGACAACAGGGCAAAGACTCTCAGGAACTCTGGGAGGCAAGAATTTCTAGAGGGAAAGAAAATGCTCATTAATGTCTAATTCTGGAGATTGGTCAAATGCACACACACATACACACGGTGAAACAGAAAAGTATTGTGGCCATTCCAACCTTTACTGAGAATTGAGAGAGTGGAATTGCTGGCCAGGAGGTTATTGGTGACTTAATTTATACAGCAGCAGAGCACTGGAGGGGGCGGAAGATTCCTGTAGGTCTAAGCACATTGGAGGGTGGGGCGGGGGGGAAGCTGACAGGTGGAATGTAACCTACTGCTTCAAAACCTGAAGAGGAGGAAGGAAAAGCTAGACATCAGCTCCTCTACTGGAAATCAAGCCCCAAGGGAATGGGTTAATGTCTTCATTTTTTCATGACCTGAACTCAGTGTACCTGAGACACATAAGAACCAAAACAAACAAACTAACAAACAAAAAATAAACAACAACAACAAAACTTTTAAAAGGAAAAATAGATACGGGACCAAGGAGTTGAGGGTACAAATAAGAGAGAAGTTTAATCTGATGTGTTCTTCTCTCCCTTCTCTCATTTCCCTGGACTCAAACCCTTCTTGGTTCTACTATTCTTTTCTTTCTTTTTCTCTTTCACTTTCTTTTTCTCCTTCCTTCCTTCCTCCCTTCCTTCTTCCCTTCCCTCCCTTCCCTCTCTCTCTCTTTCTTTGCTTCCTTCCTTTCTTTTCTTCAGAGTCTCGCTCTTTTACCCTGGGTAGAGTGCTGTAGTGACATAGCTCACAGCAACCTCATACTCTTGGCCTTAAGTGATCTTCTTGCCTCAGCCTCCTGAGTAGCTGGGACTACAGGCAGTCACCGCAATGCCTTTTTGTATTTTTAGTAGAGATGGGGTCTTGCTCTTGCTCAGGTTGGTCTTGAACTTCTGAGCTCACCTTGGCCTCTGAGAGTGCTAGGATTACATGTATGAGCCACTGCAGATGGCTGATTCTACTTTCATAAGATAATAATTGGCTAACAGGCCTCTGGTATGGCCAGCCTGTCCATGCCTGTAAATGCCTATGAACTGATGGTTTAGAAATTATTCAGGGTGCATACGGAGAATATTACGAACTTACCCTTCCAGATGGCAAATGTCTCATTCTGAAGTCTGAGGGAAATGCTTTATTCAGCACAAAATAATCTCACTCTTTATCCCCATTAAATCCTTCAGTCACTTCAACTATTAGTTCTGCTGTCTTTCCACACCTGAACAAATAACTTTCTATTTAAATCATGTTCAGTTGGTCTTATCTTAAATGAGGGGTTCTCAGCTGTATGACTATATGTTAAAATCATTTGGGAAGATTTCTTTTTCTTTTTTTTCTAGAGACAGAGTGCCACCCTATCATCCCTGCGACTAGGTGGAGCGCTGTGGCATCACAACTCTTAGCAACCTCCAACTCCTGAGCTCAGGTGATCCTCTTGCCTCAGCCTCCTGAGCAGCCGGGAGCACAGGTGCCCACCACAATGCCTGGCCATTCTTTTGTTGCACTTTGGCAGGGGCTGAGTTTGAACCCGCCACCCTTGGTATACGGGGCTAGGACCTTACCCACTGTGCCACAGGAGCCACCCATTTGGGAAGATTTTAGAAATATGGATGGATGCCAGGGTCCTACCCCAAACCAATTAAATCAGAACTAAGCACAGTGCATGGGTCTGGTATTCTTTGAACTTCCTTGGAGATTTTAATGTGTAGGTGAGATTGAGAACCAATTTCCAAAAGACTTGCATGGACATTGTCCTTAATTTTTGCCTCCAAATAACCTACCCATTCCAGGTGAAACTAGCCATTGACCTTCATCTCATTCTCCTATATTATGAATTTGAGGAGGTACCTTTTCAATGTACCATGGGATTTATCCTTCTGTGTTTCCAATGCAGGCTAACTGGAATGACTAGCTATACTGAGTCATGCCAGGCCAGTGCTCATCTTAGTGGGGAGGAGAAGCTTGTCTGTATTATTAACAGCAGACTCCACACCCTCTGAATGTAATTGACAGACTCAAGTTGGTAAACTACTTAGAAGAAGCTGATTCTTAGAACAAGGTACTCCTGCCTGAATAGATCTTTGGTAAAGTCTTTGGTTCCTTGGATTCCTGCTGTCTTCTGAATATCCTTAAACTATTCAAATTTAAAATTTGTTTCTTCAGAACAATCCTTTTTTTTTTTTTTGGTGAAAAGGCCTTACTCTTTCACCGTGGCTAGAGTGCAGTGGCATCATCATAGCTCACTGCAACCTCAAACTCCTGGGCTCAAGTCATCTTCCTGGCTCACTCTCCCAAATAGCTGGGAACACAAGCACGCACAACCATGCTTAGTTAATTTTTCTGGTTTTTGGTAGAGACAGGGTCTCACTCTTGCTGAGGCTGGTCTTAAATTCCTGACCTTAAGTGATCCTCCCACTTTGGCCTCCCAGAGTGCTAGGATTATAGGCATGAGTGACTGTGCCCAGCCACCAGTGTAATCTTTTCAAATGAAATTCTCTGCAGAAGCTGGTTAGATAGCTGGATAAAGTGTAGCTGCTCTCCTTGAAGCAGACATGGAGGAAGTTTCCACTCCTCACTCTTGGCTCCTCCCGAGCAGCCCTTAGGCACGTCTGCTGAACTTTTCCAGGAACACATTTTGAAAACCACCACGTTGGGATCCTAGCTGCAATAATAAAGGCCAAAGAGCAAAAGATAGCCTTAAGCCATAATTATGAGTTGTTTAGCCCCATGGAATAATAAGGACACTCTTACTGAGTAGTCAAGGTTACAGAAGCCAATCTCTGAGAATGCAGAGCAGTGTGGAAGAAGCTTCAAGGAAAGGAAAAAAGAGCCAGGAAAACAGAGAGAGTAACCAGGATAGTGAGATTAAAAAATCACACTGTGGGAGAAATAGTTGAGAGAAATGGTAATGTTTAGCCTGGAGAGAAAAAAATGTGATAGCTTTCTTTAAATATTCTTAGGACTGTCACACTTCAGTGGGAGTGAAGTAGTTCTTGTGTGGCTTCAGGAAGTAGAATGTGCATCAGTGGGTGGGGAGCTTTTAGAGAAAAAGCTTTTGGCTTAATTTAAGAAGTTGCTAATATTATGTATGAATAATGGGCCACCTAAAGAGTTAGCAAGTTCTTGGTTTGGACCCTGGAGATACTGAACTATTGACTAGATGACAAAGGCACATATTTACTCTTTCCTTTGATTTTCTCCTTCCTTGTGTTAAACAAAAATATTCATGACATTTGTAAAGCATGGTAAAGCAGACTTTCTCCAAGACCATTGCTATAGGTCTAGGGGCTGTTGCAATGGGTTTTGTGGTAGGGGAGAGAGATTGAGCTCAACTTCAAATACAGCAACAAAAAGTGGGAATTTATAACTGAAGAACAGGGTATGAGTCAGTGGATGGAAAATTACTAAGAGGGAACATCAGGGGTGGGAAGACTTCTGGCTAAAGCAACCTAACAGGATTCTTACTGAAGGTAGGCCAAGGAGATCAGGCATCACCTGGGGGATAGTGGAGGATGAGGAATCTGATCAGATACTGAGGATGTTCAGATATTAAGGATGGAGGATTCTGGCTAAACTGACTTGGCAGGATTCTTGCTGGAACTAGACTGTATAAGAAAGACACAGGTGCCCAAGGTAGAGTCTAGTAAAAAAGAGAGCTCAGAAGAGCTTGACTAGAGTTTGGTCAAGGAGGCAATATTTGTTACTTACACATTTGATCTGAATAGTCACATTGATTCAAGTAAAACTATACTTCCATCCAAAAAATTAAAATTTGAGTACCTACTATATGCCACGTGAGTGGCTCCCAACTACGGTGTTAAGAGAAAGAAAGATCACAATTACCTGTGCAGTATGTCACCTGAAATTGATTTCTATTAATAAACCACTGCAGCTTAAAATGGTTTATTTTAAAATGGATGGTAATTCAGAAAGGATTCAATGTTGTCCCAATACCACAGTCACTTGCATTCTTCTGTATTCTGTGATACATATTTGAGTGGGAGAAAGGTACAAGATGTTAGCTAAAATTAATTATAACCCATGGCATATCACATTTAAGTTATAGTAACGGGTGGATAATAATCTCCTGTGGAAAAGTGTGGGGAGATATGAATGATCCCGCCCATGTGTGCTGTCTCTGGCTGTGTTTGTTTTCCTGTCCTGTAAATATTTTTGTGCTTCTCTAAATTCTTGAGAGTCCCATGGTTGTGTGACTTCCATATGAGCATCATCTGTCATAGGAGATGTGTGGACAGGATCTGCAGGCTCCCTGCCTGCACCAGATGGGAAGGTGTGGCAGAGTCGACAGTACTTTGGAACTGGACACACCTCGTGTGATGATGTTGGTGCTGCCTTTTTCTAACTCTGTGACATTGGGCATGTCACTTAAACTTCCTAAGCATCAGCTTCCTCAGCTGTGGAAAGGGGACATTAACTCCATAACAAGGTCATTGGGAAGGTGAAATATAACAGACACGTTGTCAAGTTCATTTGGCAAAAAAATGTAGGTCCTGAATATGGTAGCTGTTAGCCTTATTCACAAAACATTTGAACAGAAAGAGAGGTAACATCCTATCTAACTCAGTTCAGATAACATCAGTGCATACTCATAGTTCTGGGGGAAAAGTAATCACATAGAAAATGACTATTTCTTTGAGCTATCTCATGAGGAAGCATTGTTTTCTGAACTACTGAGCTTATTTTATTTCCTTGTGAGACCTTTCTGTTTCAAAGCAAAGACCGAATTTAAATACTAGATGCAGACTGGGTGTGATGGGAGGCCGAGGCAGCAGGATTGCTTGAGGTCAGGAATTCAAGAACAGCCTGGGCTAATAACAAGACCTCATCTCTAAATAGATCAAAAATTAGCTGGGTATGGTGGCACATGCCTCTAGCCCTAGCTACTCAGGAGAATTGCTTCGTAGAACTGCAGAAAATATTCTTTTGAGTTTTTTCTTAGGTACCATTTTTAATTCTCGGCCTATATACCAAATGTTGGCTGGTATTTCTGAGCCTTGTTAGTGAGACTTGCAAAGAAATAAATGGCCTTGAAAAGATTTACTATTCTTACATGTACTAATTTTATATATTTCTATAAAACGTGAATGATATGAGCAGGCTTCACTTAGACTGTGATTACAAGGTGGGAAGTATATTAATGGCCATGTTACCACGGCTCTGAACTTCACCCAATTTCTTTCAACCCCAGCAATAATGCTGGTATAGAGGGAGGCAGAGGAGTTTGGGGTGCCATTTTACAAATGAAAAATTTCAATCATTGAAAATTATAACCATATGTCTAGCTACTGCTTAGAGAGAGTAGGCTAATATTTTAACAGGGGAGGAAGAAATTTTGGAACTCTAATGAGAATTATTTGAAGCCACAGGCTGATAAGAGTATTGCAAAGCTGTTTCACTACTTAAAAAATCTTAGAGCCTACTGAGAGGACAGCCTGCTGGGATCTGGTAATTATAATTATCTGTCTGTTTCTCTGTCTCTCTTTCATCCATTTGTTTCTATTGATCTATATCTACCATTATCATCTTTTGCTCATCAATAATTATTTGTCTATTTATCTGTCACTACCTTGCCTATCAGTGTTACCTCATCAATTCAACTCATATATCATGGTATTGTTTGGATTCCAATATACTGCTTGAAATGAAATTTATTCAGAAACATAGCCCATCAGGCCAATGTAATACTGGAAATAAAAATCTAAATCTTTTTCTTGCCTATAGGGTCCTGTTAGAACTCATTCATTAAGTGGAATTTGGAAGCTATTTTGTTCAAGTATCATCTCTGTGTAAAGTCATCCTCTGGTGATAAAATAATAAAAAGCATTTGGAGTAAGTGTTCAGACAGAACATCCCTGTATGCATTCCTGGAATGGTGAGGGCTACTCCCTCTTTGCACTCCATCAATAATCTAAATGCCACGAAGATGAAAAGTGAAAGAGGCTGTGACAAAGAACCCTCGATGGTTCATTGTCTGAACGAGTTATAAATATAAATGATGTTTATAATGCTGCTGTCAGGTCAAAGACCCGGGGAACCACCGTGGTAAAGAAGGACTCTGAGAAACAGAGCCGTTATTCAGGATATTATTGCTTTGTTCTTTGATTTATTTTGAAGAAAATTAGCTATGTCATTCTACACTTAGCATTCTGACTTATATATTTCAAAACTGACTTTATGAGACAACTGTATATGAAGTATATGACGAAAAATTAGCGACAACCAGAATTTTTTCAATCAAGTCAGATTTGATGTTCTGCACTCAGACATCCCTGTGCTCCTCAGACCTGCATCTACAAGTACGAATTTAGCATTTTATAAATAATTCAAAGAAAAGATTAAGTTTTACCTATTTTATGTCATATAGTAAATTTCTGAACTTGGGTCAAAGTAATAATCAAATTGCTATTATAGTCTACATACTTAGAAAAATCATGAGAAATTAACATCAAAAATTAGAGGGTATGTCTAAGGCTGCACCCAGGAGAAAATTCATAGTATTGAATGCTTAAAAAAATCAAAATGAATAAATTATATGTTCAAGAGGTTATAAAAAACCAATGAAAAACCCTTTGAAAAATAGGATAATAAAAGGTGGTGTTGCAAAAGTCACATACCCAGGGAAAATGAGGAAGTGTAGCTAAATGTACTTTTATTTACAAAATATTCTCTATGTGTTGGGAACTTCTTTGCAAATTTTGTAATGAATATTTTTGTAAATAAAGGTCCATTTAGCTATACTTTACCATTTTCCCTATGTATGCTGACTTTTGGGATATCACCCTGTATATTAATAAAAAAAGGAAAAGAACTTCAGGACTTTATTTATATAACAAACATTTATTGTTTGCCTTCCCTTACTATTCCCCCCCCCAAAATATATATATATATATATATACAGTATCTGCAACTCTACTCTGGGAAAAGTTTACACATATATAGTTTGATTTGACTTTTGAATTGAATATTAATGATTCAGATTATTTTTGTTGTTTTAAAAGAAGTGAGAAAGTATTTTGCTTTCATTCAAACATTGTTAAACTGCCCTTTGAAACTGTGAAGACAGATAATACTCCATGAGAAGGAGTATTGGTTCAAAGTCATGACTCAGTTTGGTTCAAAGTCATGACTCAGTTTGGTTTCTCAGCTATCCACTCCCCTCCTGAAAGCTAACAATATTTTTATATATTTTAAGAAGATAATTTAGGTATATTCCCCTGGTAGCACAATGTAGTGCTGTTTTGACCTTTGCTTTTCCCCCTTAATGATGCATCTTGGAAGAGAGCTTCATGAATACGTAAATAGCTCTTGTATACTTTTTTATGGCTTTATAGTGTTCTATCATGGTAGAGTAACTTTTTTCTCATCACTCTTCATTTTCATGCTTAATTACATTTCAATGTGATTTAGAATCTGCTTGTTTAATTAAAAATTATTTTGGTATTTAAAATTGAGAGTGGCTGGGTGCCGTGGCTCATACCTGTAATCCTAGCACTCTGGGAGGCCGAGGCAGTGGATTGCCTGAGCTCATGGGTTCGAGACCAGCCTGAGCCAGAGTGTGACTCCATCTGTAAGAATAGCCAGGCATTGTGGTGGGTGCCTGTAGTCCCAGCTACTAGGGAGACTGAGCTAAGAGACTCACTTGGGCCTAAGTGTTTGAGGTTGCTGTGAGCTGTGACATCATGGCAGCCTACAGAGGGTGACAAAAGCGAAACTCTGTCTCAAAAAAAACAAATTGGGAGTATGTTAAATTTAGATTAATTTATAAGTATTTAAAAGATACTATATTTAAAGATATCTTTTTGTCTTTATTATGCTGTGTCTTCTAAGACAATTCCATGATTTATATCTTTCCATTTTTTAGTATTTTTAACTTCAATGTACAATTTACAATTTTTTCCCCTATGTATCTTATACAGTTCTTAAATATACATAATCTTTTCTGTTATTATTTTAAGTGAAATCTTTTTTATCCATTGTATCTCTACAATGGCTGTAATTTGACCATGTGAAGGCTGTTTATTGATGACTATGTATTAGCTTTGAGTCTACCTATCTAACAGAAGGATTTTATTGTTTGATGATTTTTCAATCCTTTTTGTTTCTTCAGCTACACACAATCATTATATTACTTATCATTAATGATTATTTACTTCCTCTGTTCCAATATTCTTTATTCTCCTCTCCTGTCTAATTAAATTGGCTAATACTTAGTAGAACAATGCTAAAACTAATGGTCATAGTGGAAATCCTTCTCTTACTATTAATATTTTTTCCCAACTGGATTGTGGGAGTTATTTTAAGTCTGTTTAATCTTCTCTTGGTTGTATAGGATGTTCCCAATGGAGAAATACCATGATTATTATAGTGGTAGTGGGACAGATGGACAATGGGAGCTTGCAAGACTTTCCCAGCCCAGCCACGAGATATCATTAAAGCAACGTAGGATCCCAGGTTGGGGTCAGGGAATGTAAAGGGGTTCTTGCACTGATCAAGGAGCTAGTACAGACAGACTGTACCTCACTTTAGTCCCACTAGGGGGTGGAGAAAAAGTCAATGGTATTTGATGACTCACTGTATATTGCCCTGCACTTCTGGAGAGTATAATAATCACTGAGTCCATTGGGCAGACTGGGGAACCTGATAGTGGACCTGGGAATGCTTCCTTCATATCCTACCGCATCCTTAGGATCAGATGCTGTTTGGATTCTTGGGGCTTGGATTACAACTCACGTTCAATATGTTGCCTGTGACAACATTAAATCTCTCTTGGATGGGCTGAGACATTGACAAGAATGGAACCTAACCACGGCTGTCTTGCTATCATTACATGGATGGCTAGAGGCAGCATATCGTTTGTCCTAGGTAAACAGTCAACTATTTGAGTAGCCACAGTGGTGTCCAACCTGCCAGCAAGGACTTTTTTTTCTTATCTGTGGTGTTGGATATCATGGAAAATATGCACGGACCTTTTCTTTTGCTGATCAGCTTTCATTATTGTTCGTGTATTTAATATGTGGCCCAAGATAATTCTTCTTTTTGTAATATGCAGCAGAGAAAGAGAAAGGGGGATACCCGTGACAGAGGTTGAAGATTAATCCAATAAGAATCAATACAAGCTACCCAGGTATTGTTCTTGGAAATCATGTGTGCTGATGCTTAGTAACCATCGACTAGTCAATTGAAGGAAAACCAATAGCTTAAAAGCCTTCATAAAACTAAATTTTTCAATGCATGTGATAAGCTTGTTCCATACTGGATGGACTTCTTACCTCACATAGGGATCCTGGCCATACTGGAAGAGCATTCCCTTTGACCAGCAACATGCTTTGGAAAATCTCTAATAATCAGTACAGACATCCTTCAGACTCTGGCCAGTCATCTGGGCAGCACATTTCGGAGACTGAATATTTTTAGAATGGAACCCACAGAAAAAAAGATGTGTCCACTAGGCAATGACATTCTTTGGGATTTGTTTGTAGCACTTGCCTGGCACCTCATTTTTTAGAGAATACTCCTGGCTTGTTAGTGAGTGCTGGTAGACACAGATGGAGTAATGTAGGCAGACCTGTGTGCTCAAACCCTGCCTTCCTTATCATTTGATAAGGAGAGACCAAAAGAGAACACCAACAAAGTGGGTTGCTCAAAAAACAACTGTTTTTAAGTGAAATAAAGCCAGGTGTTAAAGTTGTCTTAGAGGTACAGGAAAAAGCATCCAGTCCCCCACCTAGTCCTATGTCAATCCAGTAGCTGTTTTAGAGGCAAGTTGTGTGTCAACACCTTGGTTTTTCTGTTGGCTTCAGCACCTTCCCGAGGTTCTTAAGGGCACCTGGTTCTGTTTGTAGGATGCTTCAATTGTGTTAACATATGAAGGATTGCCAAACCTGCACAACATTAAAGATAAATCCTTGAATCTGTGGTTGGAAAAGTATAATCTGTTGAGTGGATAGAGATGAGGCTGTGGTACTTGCCCTGTGATAGTCCCCCAAATGGACCTTGTTACATCTTGATAGATTCCTGGACAGGTACCCTCCTTATCTTTTTCTTCACTTTAATAGGATTGCCTTTAGTCCTGTCATGTTGGCTTTGGGATTGTAAATACATAGTAGTTAGTATAATATAATACAATATAATATATAATATAAAACAAAACACTATAATAAATATAAATAAGTATGTGATATATTATACTCAGGAATTATTAATCTATTTCTATTTTAGTATCTAGAGTAGTTGTCATATAACTTTCCTGCTTAAATATTTAACATGATGAGTTGTAACGTATTATACATTTCTATAATAAACCCTGCTTAGTTTTCATGCATCTATATCTAAACACAGCATATATTATGGTCCTTAAAATGTCCCCCACAGAACAGCAGCAGACACTATATATTTGCCTACCTATCATCCTTTCTCATTCCTTTTCTGCCTTCCACTAAGTCCCAGTTTGTGGGGTGTTATACACATTGCTTTAAAGGCTATTTATTTCATTAAATCAACTGTTGTCTGTCAAGTTTCTTGACCAGTGATTGGATAAGCAATGGATTCAAGTTGCTTCAGTCTGCTAAAGATGTGCAGTGCCCAAGAAGGCAATCATCCCATCCCATCTCATGCAGTTCTGGGACAGTGGATAAAGATGTAATCTTGGAGAATAAAACCAGAGGCCCAGGAGGGCAAAGGACAACAGAGAACCTTCTAGGGAGCAGGCCCATGGAGTGACAGTGGCTCATCAAAGCACTCTCTGTTGCAATGGAAAAGATTCTTTGCATTTCTGTCTAGTAGGGTATGTAAAATAGGCACCATCACTTGGTGATGATTGTTTTCTGTCTCCATTCTTCCTTGAATTAAAAGAAAAATTTTATTTATGCATTTTCTTCCTTACTATTATAAATAGGCAATAAAAACAATAAGGGACTATATTGTCTGTAGAGAGTTTTTAAAAATTGACTGAAAGCTGTTCATTATTATCACGTGCCAGCCACTCCAAAGAGTGTTGGTGATGACAACATCCTTTCCTACCGGTAGGAAAGCAACCACTGCCATCCTCCTTCATACATTACTTTTGATGATAGCACTGGATTAACTGCTGAATTAATTGCCAAATTAACCTACGCTGGAGCCAGTGTGTCTTGAGACTTCTTCTTATGTGCAGCGTTATGGCTAAAGCCATTTTGAGTCAAGTTCTCTGTTACTCCTCTATGAGTCCTTTCTTGGTCCTTTACTAGGAGTTAATCTGAACTATCATTCCCTGTGCTAATACTGAAACTTGTACTAATATATACTTCTTTGGCAGCACTTGTTTATAATTTTTGTTTATTTAGTTTTCTAATGATATTTTGAACTCCTTGAGTTTATAAAGTTTATCTCATATTATATACATATAATATCTGGGCATATAATTATCTGGGCCCATGCCATGATAATTTAGATAATATAGATAATTTTTCTATATTTCTTTGTAGAGACAGGGTTTTGCTATGTTGCTCATGTTGGTCTCCAACTCTGGGTCTCAAGTGATCCTCCTACCTTGGCCTCCCAAAGTGCTGGGATTATAGGCATAAACCACCTCACTTGGCCCTGTCTTATTCATATTTGTCTCCTTATGACAATCCATACATATATGTGTGTGTGTGTGTGTGTATGTGTGTGTATATATATATATATATATATATATTTTTTTTTTTTTTTTTTCCTTGAGACAGAGTCTCATTCTGTTGTTCAGGTTAGAGTGCCAGGGTGTCAGCTTAGCTCACAACAACCTCAGACTCCTGGATTCAAGTAGTACTCCTGCCTCATCCTTCTGAGTATCAGGGACTATAGGCATCCACCATGACATTTGGCTAATTTTTCTCTTTTTAGTAGAGATGGGGTCTTACTCTTGCTCAGGCTGGCCCTGGCCTCCCAGAGTGCTAGGATTATAAGAGTGAGCTGCCCTACCTGTATATATATATATATATATATATTTTTTTTTTTTTTTCTTTTTTGAGACAGAGTCTCACTCAGTTGCCTGGGGTAGAGGGCAGTGGCATCATCATAGTTCACTGTAATCTCGAACTCCTGGGTTGAAGGGACCCTCCAGACTCAGCGTCCTGAATAGCTAAGATTACAGGCACATGCCACAAAGCCTGGATAATTTTTCTTTATTTGTAGCGACAGGGTTTTGCTATGCTGCTCAGGTTGGTCTCCATCTCCTGGTCTCAGTGACCCTCCCATCTTGGCCTCCCAAAGTTCTGGAATTAGAGGCATAAACCATCTCGCTTGGCCCTGTCTTATTCATGTTTGTCTCCTTATAACAATCTATATCATACTAGTTGTTCAATAATTTATTGTTCCATGAATATGTCTGTAGCCTTATTTGTCTATTCATTCTAGTGTCTTGTAATCATCACTGTTAGGATATTGTCCTATTTTATACCCCATACTGTATTTTGGAACAAGGAATTTATAGCTTACACAGCTTATATAGCTTAACTAATAAATAGCGTATTTCCTTACATCCCTTAGACTAGGCATCCTAGGTCTCAGAAAATAAAACTTCAGGGTGTGGCGAGCAATGCACTCTCTGGTTATTTTCTGGTATTTTTCTGAGGGATGTCTGCCCACATACTTTTGTTGAATATATAAGAAGTCTACTAAATATACATACACACAACCTTTAAAAAAGAAACTTATATATCCCTTACATCAGAGCTTAGACTTTGTTAGTTTCCTGTGTTATGGATGAGAATCCACTAGATGGTACTATGGCATAAGTGACTGTACTTGGAACGGTACACTGATATTTTCTTCTCCATTAAACAACTGCTCACTGAAATGGTTTGTATCTCAACTCAAACTATGCCAGTTTGATTAATAATGTAACTTGCCTAGCGTGAGGAAGTAAATTGTCATTATTAAGATTTATGGTAATCTCCTTGTAAAATAAATGAATCAGGCAATCAATTAGTAGTCTTCTACTAGTTTATGTGCATAAAAATTTGTGAACCACAGCATGCTGCATTTGAAAACTGAGCTCCTTTCAGAAAAACATTTTGGTATTTATGAGAAGGGAATTGCATTTGGTATACATTTGAAATTTCCTGCTTTGTTGATGGCAATTTATTGACTACTTGGTGCTTACAAAAGTTTGCCAGGAAATCAACCACTAATCTGGGAAAGTCTAAATATTATACACTATGCAATTAGAAGAACATTTGATTTAGCTGAGCAGCTACATGGAAGCCTCCTTGCAATATTTGCATGGGGTTTCTAGTCTGGACCTATCTCGGATTTGGGGCCAGTTGAAAGCCAGCAATACTTAAGTATTCTTAGAAGTAATTCATGATGAACATGCTTCCAGTAGTAAAAGTAGTATTCACTTTATAGTTTCATTATAACAGAATCTCTAAGTCACTAAAGGAATGAACATATGGAGAATTTAAGAGCTTGGATGTAAAGGCCAATTCTTTACTTGTATTACAAGCAGAAACTACATACATATATCAGTACTAAAGGAACTACAATTATTTAAATACTGGGAAATGTACCTTAAATGACATGTAAGAGAATGAGTAAGCTAAGATTACATTCTTTCCTTTAAGCTCTTACATCGGTCAAACTCAGGAGTTCCTGCTCCATGGACTCTATGTCGTGTTTATGAATAGAAAATAGGGGTCCACCACTTTGAGTGTAAAAATTACAGCTAACTGAAATCTAGCATTTCCTTTGCTTATGAATGACAGCAGCAAAATATGGAAGTTCTATCTATACCAGTGGTTTACCATCAGTAGAAATCAGAGATATTAACAAGTCACATTACATTTGTTATGGCATCTTGAGATATTTTTCTTGTTCATCACTATTTTAAAGTTATGGTGGTTATGACTCCTTGCCAGATTTTCTTCTTAATGTGTTAATAAAGAAAAATGCCCTACTCTGTAATAGTTTAAAACAGTTTGACTAACATATTTTAGTACAATTGTTTCCTTTATAATCCTACACATTTTAGTTTATGCATTTAAATATATTATTCCCACAAGGGTTCACAAGTTTCATAACAAACCATCACAGGGATCCACAATACAAAAATGTTCAGAAATGCTGGTCTAAGTTGTGTTTTGAGATAGGACATTCTGCCTAAGCTAAGCATCGCTTTGTCTTCCTTAAAAAATATATAGCATCATTTGGAAGGTGCCATCCAAGGTCAAGAATGACCCAGAGGGTGGAGAACTTTGAATAGAATCAATGATTATTCTTCCATTTAGCTACCAGAATGAGTTTAGAAGGTGACTATTTGAAATAAGAGAATATCCAGGATTTCAGAATTTATTAAAAAACGAAGTTTTAAAATGCAGAACAGACGACTTTCAATTCTGATTGAGAATTGAACCAAAGAGGCAGGAACCAACCTTCCCTCCCTCCCCCTTCCTTCCTTCCTCCTTTTCTCCCTTCCTCGCTCCTTCCCCCCCTCCCTCTTCCTTGATTCAGATTCAGGAACTTCATTTCTTAGTGTTCACTTTCCCCCCAATAATTTAAAGATTAATAAATTAAATAGATAATCGAATTTAAACATTATTGGTAACTTTGAGAAGTGAAGGAATATTTAAGAAATAGCAGGAAAATTTCTCCCTCCGGGTTTGGCCATGGAGTTGGATGCTGCGGCTGGAGCTGTCCAGGCCCAGCCCCACAGTGACCACTTTAGGCTCCTATGAGTTGTCTGAGGGTTGTGAGAGGAATATGGGCCAATGCTGGGGGTCCCTGAAGTCTCAGGGCTTGCAAGCTGTGGAGGGGCAGCTGGTCTCCAGCTCTCTAGGAGGAGGAGGAGGAGGGACGAAGACGAGGTGGACAAAGAGGAACAGGTACTGAGAGGTAGCAGCCTGGGCTCCCTGCCATTCTGCCGGCACCCAAGGCCAGAGCCTCCCGGAGACAGAGCTGGGGGGCTGAGGGCTCAGGCGCTCCAGGTGGTGGCGGGGCTGGCAGGGCAGGGGCTTCTAGAGGACCCAAGGCTGCCAGCGCAGCAGGCAGAGAGCCGCCAAGCAGCTCCAGGAGCTCTCTGCGGGAGGAGAGTTCCCTGTTAGGGAAAGCGAAAGTAAGGAAACAGAATGGGAATTTTATTTTGGAGATCGAGAATCTGCGACAAGCAGCGGAGCATCCCGCAGCTGCAGCTGAGAGCGACCCGGGCTCCCCGCAGGAGGCTGTCTGCTGGTGCAGGAGGAACTTGAGGACGCGGATTGCGTTCGCGGAGATCATTAGATGGAGCTGGCCTCTCTGCGTGCAGAAACGGAACTGAAGGTCTCTGAACCATCCGCTGATCCTTTACGTCTCTCAGATTTCTCTGGGTTGCAAGAAGAATTGCAGCAACAATGAGAACGTTGCCCCATTCCTCAGCACGGAATCCCAGGCCCTACCGGAGAGCCATCAGCCTCGCAGGGCAGCCTGCAGAGCTGGAGAGCGACAAGATGCCGAGGGCAACAGAGAAGTGGCCCGGGTGCCCAACTGCCGGGACTGTGATGTCAACAGACCCTCAGACTTCAGAAATGGGTTTCCCAGAGCCTGATCCTGAAACGCGTTTGTTGCCACAGCAGCTCCCGAGAGCCGATGAGCATGTGGGTGACGTGCAGAGCCAGTGTAAGAAACTGTGTTGTGAGTGGCAAGAGCGAAGCATCATCACCAGGCCAGTAGGCCGGTGGGGGGCTGCAGAGGGAGCGCAAGTGCTCTCAGAATGAGGTGCTTTCGTTTCAGACCTCCCAGTGTCATCCAGAATGAGGAGCTGAAGACCAAACTCTGCACCCTGCAGAAAAGTTACGATGCTACCGAGATGAGCAGAGTGAGCTTTTAAAGGCGCAGCTGCATCTTCAGGCTGAGTTCCCGCAGTTCAAAGCCACCACCCCAGTCAGAGAGAGCCAAAGTGAGAAGGAGTTACAGTGCCTGCCCTGGGAGATGCACTGCAGTACCACAATACCATGTGTGGAGAGAAAACGTGCTGGAAGTGCAGTGGCAGCTGTGGGAGAAGCTGGGTGCCATGAGGGGGGCTGCACTGGCTTAGGGACGGGGTGGTCTCCTTCCAAGACAGCAGAGAGAAAGCAGAGATGCACGCCCAGCTTCAGGAGACACATCAGCTGCACCAGGCCCGCAAAGTCAGATGCAGCAGCCTGGCTTGCTCAGACCAGCCCTAGCAAGACTTTCAGCTAAACCAGATGGAGCTGACAGCCCAAGACCTCCCAGTCCACTCTGGAGGACAAGGGGAAATGTGCTAATAAGTGTGATGCACTGCTGTCCAGACCCCCAGAACTGCAGGAAAGGTACATGGCTAGCCAGAAGGAAACTGGGCAGCTGCAAATGGGCCAGGGGGAGCTCCTAGAGGATCAGAGGAGGCCAGGGCCAGCTGCAAGAAGAGCTGCACATGCTCAAGTGCTCATGTCTCAGCTACCCAAAAGGATCTCTTACATAAGAGTCAGAGATACAAAGTTGCAAGACCAGTGTAAACAGCAGCCACTCTACCCAGGGATGCAGAATGAATAGAAGAAACTGGTACAGAGCCAAGAATGTGTATTAATAGAACAAGTAGAGACCCACGAACTGCTGTGACATTAAGAAAAAAAAAGAAAGAAAATTGCTACAAGGAATAGAATCAAATATTTGTGCAGTAAGGAGCAGTTATGGGTCACATAAAGATGTCTCAGACAATGATGGGATACATATGATGGTGGTCCCATAAGATTATAATGAAGCTGAAAATCCCTATTGCTTACTGACAATAGGCCTAAGTTAATGTATATGTTTTTGTCTTAATTTTGACAAAAATCTTTAAAAAGTAAAAAAAAAAATAGATAAAAGCTTCTAGAATAAAGTTTAAAAAGAAAGAGAATATTTTGGTATAGCTTCATATTTTGTTTATATTTTAAGCTCACTTATTGAAAAAGAGTCAAAAAGCTAAAAAGAATTAAAATTATTATTGAAGAAAACATATTTTTATAAATTTAGTGTAGCCTAAGTGTCCAGTGTTTATGAAGTCTACAGTTGTGTACGGTAATGTCCTAGGCCTATCACATTTGCTCACCACTCACTGACTCGCTCAGAACAACCTCCAGTCTGCAAACTCCATTCATGGCAAGTATCCTGTACAGATGTGCATTTTTAATCTTTTAAGTCATATACTATACTTTTTGTATGTTTAGATACACAAATATCATTCTGTTACAATTACCTGTGATATTCAGTACAGTTACACGCTGTACAGGCGTGCAGCCTGTACCATCTGCCCAGGTGTGTAGTAGGCTAGACCATCTAAGATTGTGAATACGCACTCTGTGCTATCCCAGGATAATGAAATAGCCTAACAACACATTTCTCAGAACGCATCCCACTTGTTACGTGGAACATGACTATATAAAAAGGATATCAAAACATGAAAAAGGAAACTAAGAAGAAAACCGCACTATAATCAATTCGACTAATAATTTCAAATGACTTGAATTTTGTAGCTGCATCAGTAAATATTACACTGGCAGGCACATTCCTGAAAGAAATCACAGTGATTATCTGTGACTAATACCTTAAGTGTGTGTTTCACCAAACATTACCCTGATTCTAATTTAACTACGAACCTTGGCAAAGGTTTTTGTGATGATCACGTCCTGTGTGTTCTCTTGGTTCTCTCCGTTTTTTGCTAGAAATGCTAGTTTGGATCGAAGGATGTATTTAAAGGGGACTTGAAGAACTCAGGGGAGTTGATGGAAGAAAGAAGGGAGTTTTATGATTTTTCTACTTGGTAGAAAACACAAGTACTTTTTCTTGATCCTGTAAAGGCTTTTACATTTTATTTATTTGTTAAATGTGAATGATTGTGTGTGTGTTCCTATGCTGCTAAGTTCTTCCCGTTTGGCATAACTCACCAGTAGGAAAGTTGGAGCTTCTGCCTATGGAGTCAGTGCCCTTCATCCGGAAGCATCTGTTGCTGGAGGAATCAAGGTGTGAATGTAGTAGAGCAGTGATTCTCAACCTGCCTAAAGCCACGATGTATTTTCATTGTTACAAAGGGGTCACAACCCACAGGTTGAGAACCGCTGTATTGGAGCAAGCTTGAGCCTACTTTAACGTAGGGGCGTCCAGTAAGTGTAAGTCATTTGAATGTGGAAAATCACCAAATTTACTGCCAGGGCTCTGAACTCTCTTCTGCTCAGCTAATGGCGCATGCTCTGGATGTGTTTCTGCTCCTTTAAGCATTTTCTTCATTTCTTTTAGAAGTTTTTGTCCTCAGTGTCTCTGAGGCATTGTTGTTTCTCTAATAGTGCACCTTAGAGTTTCCGGTAACATTCTCAACTCTTCCACTCAGTCCTTAAAATCTTGCATTGTGTGGATCAGAGATGGACTTTCCATCTCCTATTCTATATTGCCAAATCCGTTCTCCAGCCCCTGGTCATGTCTAACCTAGTGTCTGTTTCTCTCTCTCTCTCTCTCACACACACACACACACACACAATATAGCTGTAGACCAAGGATGTGGCATGTAGATTTCAATCTTACTACATTATATTAGGATTGTACCATGCATCATTTTCTCTTCATCACTCTCTTTTCTCTTACTATAGTACCAAATGCAAAGCCTGCCAACTTGATTGTCACTGAGATTATGTAATTCTAATCTCTGAAATCTGTGTGCCTCCCTATTGCCCTCTTTATTATCAATGCTTGAGATGCATTCAGCCAGGACTGCATTTTATCAATATCATTTCCCTAATATCTCAAGATACACTTTCCAGTTCCCTCTACACCTCCTGGAAGTCTGTCCCTTATTTCCTCTGTACGCCAGTCTTCAAACTTTCTCCAGTATTTCCCTTCCAATATACTCTGGAAACATGAGCTCATATTCCAGACTTTAATCCCTACCTATAATAAAACCTTAGGAGAAAATGTAGGCTAGTAAGCCTCAACCAACTGGTATATCTCCACTCAGTACGAACACTTCCATTACATATAGATAAGGATTCACAACTGTAAACACTCAGAATTATACCACCTATATATGTTTGCACGGTGGCTTTTTGTGTATATTAAACATTTTATCCAAAAACAACAAAGGTGGTTTCAGAAGCTAGAGTTTTATCTGGTGGGGTTGAATTTCAGACGACATCATCTGGATTGGCCAAAAATGAATCATTCTTCCCATACATTCTTAATCTATAACAGCTTTCTCTGCATCCAGTTAAACAAATAATTCAACAGGGAAAAAGATCTGGAATTTTGGAAACAGAAAGCATTTCGCCGAAAACATATAATTGGGGCTGGTTACATACCTTGCTGGATCCAGGGAAAGATGAAAATATAAAACTTTCCCCTTTCTTTCTCAGTCTCTCTTGACCTGTCATAATGTCCTATTTGCTACTGAAGGTTGTACTATCTTCCCTCAGGCATGGATATATATATTTAATTATTTTTTTATTTCACATTAATATGAGGGTACAAACAACTAGGCTCCAATGTTTGCATTTGTAGTTGTGTCCTGTACTCAAGAGGTGTGTCAAATACCCTACATCGTGCCCATTAAGTGGGAGCACATCAATCCCCCTCCCCACCCCTCTCTCTGCTTTTTTTGTTTTCCCTTCCCCCAACTTGAATTAAGTTTTTCTCTTATGTGGGCATGTATTAGATAGTCTATTGGCTTTAGTATTTAGTACATTGGATTCTTGCTCTTCCTTTCTTGAGATACTTTACTAAGGAGAACGAATGTTCTTGAATTCCATTCAGGTTAATACAAAATATGTAACGTCTCCAGCTTTTTTATGGCTGAGCAGTATTCCATGGTATACATACACCACAGCTTGTTAATCCATTCCTGGGTTGGCATTTAGGTGGTTTCCACATATTGGTGATTGTAAACTAGGCTGTGATAAACAATCTACTGCAAATGTTCTTGTGATAAAATGATTTTTTTTTTCTTCTGGGTAAATGCTAGTAATGGGGTGGGGATGGGGATATTTGTGAGATGAATGTAGACACTTGCAGGTGCTTGAGACCCCATCTTGTGACTTCTGCACATCACCCCAGCTCCCAGGGTCATTTTCCCACCAGTGTCAAACCATTAGGAGAAATCCACCTCTCTTTATGTTGGGAGAGGGAGGACCACCTGTCTTTTGTTGTTTAAGGAAACAACAGACAGGTGATCCTCAAAAGTTTGCAATCCACCTGGCTGGGGGTGAGTGGAAGCCTTGCCCTGGCCAAGTCTCCTGCTAAACATCCTGTGGAGCTGCCAGCCCACAAAGAGGGTGGCCACTACCATGCCTGTCCCTGAGAAAATGGGGGCATTTGCATTCTTGCTGGCCTGCTCTCAAGACTCCTTCCACCCACAACCAGCCCTGCTGGGGGTAGAGGGTGGTAGCAGTGGCTGGGTGCAGTTGGGGATGAATATGGGAGGTTGGGTGTGTGGGGCGCTGGAAACCTGGAGTTGGGAGACAGGCAGCTCAAAACCTGTCCCACGGAGGAAGCAGAAAGGTAAGGCTACTCCTAAGATGAGGTTTCAAGCTCCCCACACACGCTCCAGTGTTTAGATGTAGAAATTCAAAAATAAAATTACTAAGAATTTTAAGACAAAGACTATAGGTCCCTTAAAACCCCAAACGTGATGCCCTTATGAGTGTGAGTCTCCAGGAGACTATGCTCGTGAAGCTGGTCCTGCAATTCCCAAATCTTGGCTGTTATGTCATATAGCACCTCAGATAAGATAGCAAATCCTTTAATAACAGGAACGATAGCATAACATGTTCTGTCACTCCTCATGAATGGCCTCATTCTGCGTACTCATTCCACGTACTCATTGGGTCTCTGAACCCACGTGAAAAGGTTATTCATTGATTATTGATAGATCAAGACAATGGACCAACCACAGGATCGACCCTAAAATTAAATACATTAATCAGCATTCTTTGAGCGACTATAATTTATACTGTAAGCAGTCATTTCAGTTTTACACTCATGTTTCCCGCATCTGTGGCTCTGATTACAAAGTTACCCACTTAGATCCTTTTTTTCCCCTCTATCTAGAGTGAATTGATCAGTGTTTAGGCGGCAGCAGGAGCATTTCCATAGAGAATCCACAAGGAGGAGCTCTGAATTCATTTAAACGTCAGGATTCAAAGTTTCTAGCACAGCAATATATCCTTGGAGAGTAGGACTGTCTTGAAGGGTAATTAGTTCCAAGACAGAATTTTATCAGCCAAGTCTTTGGGGAGTGGCGGTATGTAAACACTTATTAAAATGTTATGGTGGGAGGGAACATAAATTCTGCATAAGTCAAATTAGACAGATGCAAATAAAACCAAGGCTTTGTGCCCTTTGGGATTATTAGTTCCTTGGTTGATGATATACCTTGTGTGGTGGGTTTGCATCTATGGTAACAGATAGTAAGGATGATTTTGCAGTTTACTAAGTAGCTTTGACAAAGAAAGATATAAAAAGTGCAGCTCTCAGAATTTAGTATTTTTTTCCCATCTTTGGGGAGACAACAAACTATTGAGTTGAATCCCTATATATTAAATTCTCATATCAGGAAAGCATTCACGGAAGTGTTTCATGAGATGTCTTGTACAAATATAAATAAGTAGATAAATAAACAATATATTGTAAACAGATATGACAAAACAATAGAAGTGAAGGCTTTTAAGATATATTGCATTGTGGACTGTTTTTCTGCCTCTATTTTGTATCTGTATAAAGCCACTAGTCTTTCGAGCCAGCTGGAGAAATGGAGAGCGTCATGCAGGAGTCAGGAGTATGCTAGGCAACAGCTGGTGACACTCGAAGGGTATAATAGTGCCTTTGATCTTTCTCGCTGGTTCTCCAACCTGGCTTTGGGATAAGGACTGTGTACTTTGTAAAAACTGGCTGGCTCTAACTGGCATGGCTAAATACTCAAGACTTTTTGATTCACATAGCTAGAGAGTTTGGGAGATTTTTGTACCCTTGTTGCAAGGTACATGAAATGAAAAGGAGTTGTATTGGTTGACTCACAGCAAAAAAAACTAGAGGTCTTTTCCAGCAAAATAGCACCACCTGCCTTTCTGCTCCTTTGCCTTGCTTTTATTTTTCACCATTTGATCTTATGGTGTGTTTTTAGTTATGGTGTGTTTCTTTGTTTTTAGTCTGTTCCCCCTCCCACACTAAAATGTAAGCATCATCTTGAAGGTGATGACTTTGCTTTGTTTGTGAATCTAATCCCAGAATATGGTACAGAGGAGGTGCTCAATGATTATTTGTGAAATGAATGAATGAATGTATAATGTACATGATATATTTTATCCTGTTTTCTTTCTTTTTTTTTTTTTATTTTAGTGTAATGCTGTTCCCACTTTGATATTGGGAAGTAGGGAAATTCTCAGAGTTACATCAGCCTATTGGCTGATAACAGAGGTCTTCTCTACGGAGGGAATCTCCTATACCTCCCTATTAAAACTGGGGGCTTGCAAATCTGCAGCCTTAACATCCCCGGGGGAAGGGTCAGTGTGTGGCAGCCATAGCTGAAATAGAATAGAATTTGCATTTTCACAGGCTGCCAAAATGATTTGTATGTGTATTAAACTTTAAGAATGGGGAAATTCAAATATTTGGGACTTTTAACCAGACATATAGTTAGATTAGGAAGTCTGGCTCCTCCTTCCTTCTCAGCACAGCCAAAAAAGAAAGGAGAATGCAATTGGATGAAATGTTATGTTTTGCAATGCCTTTCCTCTTTGTTTTTGTATCCTTCTAAATACCTCTAGGGACATTTCTTTTGACAGTAAATGTTTATTTGTCCAATATTTATTTTATTTAAATTTTATTTTATTGTGGCAACAATATTTAACATGAGATCTACCCTCTTAACCAATAAGTGTATCAATACAGCTTTATTGACTAATAGGTACAATATTATTCAGTAACTTTCTAGAACTTGTTCATCTTGCTTAACTGACATTTTATGCTTATTGACGTGTAACTTTCCATTTTCCCCTTTCCCAGCTCCTGACAATCACTATTCCACTCTTTGATCCTATGAATTTGACTTTTTGCTACCTCATATAAGTGAGATATATGCAGTCTTTTGGGGACTGGCTTATTCCACTTACCATGATGTCCTCAAGATTCATCCGTATTGTTGCATATTGCAGTATTTTTATTGCAGCCTTGTTTTTAAAGGCTGAATAATATTCTGTTATGCATAGGTAGCACCTTTTCATTACCCATTAATCTGATGATGGACATTTAAGTTGTTTCCACATGTTGACTTTTGCAAATAACGCTGCAATGAACATGGGAGTGCTAACATCACTTTGAGATTCTGATTTAAATTTTTTGAATAAATACCCAGAAATCAGATTGCTGGATCATGTGGTAGTTATATTTTTATATTTTTGAGGAACATACTGTTTGCCACGGTGGCTGCACCATTTTGCATTCCCACCAACAGTGTGCCTGGGTCTCCACATCCTTGTCAACACTATCTTTTTCTTTGATTTTTTTGAGAATAGCTATCCTCACAGGTGTGAGGTGGCATTTTATTGTGGTTTTGATTTGCATTTCCCTGACAATTACGGTGAGCATATATATATATATTTCTTATACTTGTTGGCCATTTGTATGTGCTCTTTGAAGAAATGTCTATTTAAGCCTTTCACAAATTTTTAAAACCAGGTTATTCATTTTTTTGTTATTGAGTTATAGGAGTTCCTTACATATTTTGGAAGTTAACCCCCTTTCAGATATCTAGTTTGCCAGTATTTTTCTCTGTTCTCTGGGTTGCATTTTCACTTTGTTGATTGTTTCCTTTGCTGTTCAGAAGCTTTTAAATTTGAACTCACTTATTTGTTCAGTATGATCTCATTTATTTATTTATTAGTCTCACTTATTTTTTGTTTTTGTTGCCTGTGCTTTTAGCATCATATGCAAAAAATCATCGCAGTGACTGATGTCAAGAAACTTTCCCCTTGGCTTACTCTAGAAGTTTTATGGTTTAAGGTCTCATGTCTAAATCTTTTAAAATTAATTAATTAGTTAATTAATTTGCAACAAGGTCTTGCTCTCTCACCTGAAATTTAATGTATATTTTTCTAGATTATCTAGCTTGTTGGTATATAATTGTCAATAGTAGTCTCTCATGATCTTTTTCCTGTGGCACTAATTATTGTATCTTCTCTTTTATTTCTGATTTTATTTATTTAAATCTTCTTTCTTAGTTTAGCTAAGACTTTTTCTTCTTTTCTTTTCTTTTTCTTTTTTTTTTTTTTTTTTGAGACAGAGCCTCAAGCTGTCACCCTGGATAGAGTATCATGGCGTCATAGCTCACAGCAACCTCCAATTCCTGGGCTCACTCAAGTCTCCTGCCTCCTCCTCCCAAGTACCTGGGAACACAGGCGTCTACCACAATGCCCGGCCATTTTTTGGTTGCAGCCGTTATTGTCGTTTGGCGGGCCTGGGCTGGATTTGAACCTGCCAGCTCAGGTGTATGTGGCTGGCCCCCTAGCCCATTGAGCCACAGGCGCCGAGCCTAGCTACGACTTTTTCAATTTCATTTGTATTTTCAAAAACCCCAATTTTTTGTTTTGTTGATTTTTTTTCTATTTGGTCTTCCATTTTCTATTTTGTTTATTTCTGTTCTAATATTTATTATTTCCTTCCTTCTGTTAACTTCAGGATTATTTTGTTTTTCTTTTCCTAGTACCTAAGTGTAAATTTCGGTTGTTTATTTGAGATCTTCTTTTTTAATGTAGATATTTATTGCAGTGAACTTCCCTGTTAGTACTGCTTTTGCTGAATTTCACAAGGTTTGTATTTTTTCGAAGAGTCTCACTTTGTTGCCCTTGATAGACTAACAGCAACCTTAAACTCTTGGGCTTAAGTGATCCTCCTGCCTCAGAATTTCATTTTTAGTAGAGACAGGGGTTTCACTCTTGCTCAGGCTGGTCTGGAACCTAAGCAATCTGTCCACCTCAGCCTCCAGAGTGGAAGAATTATAGGTGTGAGCCACTGGATGATTTCATATGTTTTAATGTTTAATGATTTCATATGTTTCATATGTTTTTCCTTTATCTTGAGAAAGTTTTTAACTTTCTTTGTAAGTTTCTCTTTGACCTAAGGTTTTCCCAGAGTATGTTGTTTAATTTCCAAATAGTTTTGGGGTCTTATTTTTTAATTCATTCAGTTGCTACCTCTTTTTATTTAGGCATTTAACCCATTTATATTTAAAGTAATTATTGATAGGGAGGAATTTACTGTTGCTATTTTGTTAGTTTTCTGTTAATCTTGTAGTTCTATTGTCTGTCTTTTCCTCTCTTGCTGTCTTCCTTAATGTTTTGTTGATTTTTGGTATTGAAATGCTTTTATTCCTTTCTCTTTTCCTTTTGTGTAACTTTTACAGACTTTTATTTTGTGGTTAACTTGAGGCTTCCATAAAATATTTTATAGTTATAACAGTCTATTTTAAGCTGATAACAACTCTAGTTCAATTGCATGCAAAAACTTTTATTTTTATTTTTAAAGTATAAGTAGACATTTTATTTGGGCCAAGTTTGAGGACTTCAACTTGAGAGTATAGACTCAAGTTGCCATGAATATACACTTCAATTAGAAGCAGTTACAAGTGAGAAAACCTCTGGATTTTAATATCTCTCTCCTCATTTTCTGTTATTGTTGTTATAATTTACATCTATTCATTTGTATATCTTTTAACATATTTTAGTTGCATTTTTTTTAACAACTTTGTCTTTTAACTTTTAGCCTAGAAACAAACATGATTTACCCACCACCATTACTGTAATACAGTATTGTCTGTATATTATCTTCTCCAATGAATTTCTTTTCTTTCTTATGTGACACATTGCTGTTTAACATTCTTATACTTTAATTTTAAGGACTCCCTTCAAAATTTCTCACAAATGAGAAATTCTCACAGCTTTTGTTTGTCTAGGAAAGTTGTTATCTCTCCTCCATTTTTGATAGACGGTTTTGCCTGATGTAGTGTTCTTGGTTGTTAGGTTTTTCTTTTAGCACTTTGACTACATCACTCCACTCCCTTCTGGCCTGTAAGGTTTCTGCTGAAAAATGCACTGATAATCTTATGTGGTTTTTCTTAATATTTGACAAGGTATTTTCTTTTTATTGCTTTCAAATTTTTTCTTTGTCTTTGACTTTTGACAATTTGATCATAACGTATCTTGGTATGGATTTTTCTGCGTTCCTTTTATTTGGTGTTTTTTGGGATTCTTGCATCTAGATGTCTTTTCTTTCCCAGATTTGGGAAATATTTAGCCATTATACTCTTGAATAAAATTTCTGTTATTTCTTTCTCTTTTCTCTTTTTGAATTCCTATAATGAGCATATTGGTCTACTTGATGCTCTCTTGTAAGGATCTTAAACTTTCTTTAGTGTTTTAATATCTTTTTGATCTTTTGACTAAATTATTCTCAATAATCTGTTTTTGAGTTTGTGGATCCTTTCATCCACTTGATCTAATCTGATGTTCAACACTTCTCCTGAATTTTTTAGTTCAGTTATTGTGTTCTTTAGTTATGTGATTTCTGATTGGTATCTTAAAACATTTTAAAAGTTGCTTTGGCTTGGCGCCTGTGGCTCAATGGGCTAAGACTCCAGCCACATACACCTGAGCTGGCCGGTTCAAATCCAACCTGGCCCACCAAACAACAATGACGACTGCAACCAAAAATGGCCGGGCGTTGTGGCGGGCGCTTGTAGTCCCAGATACTTGGGAGGTTGAGGCAGGAGAATCTCTTGAGCCTAGGAATTGGAGGTTGCTGTGAGCTGTGATGTCATAGCACTTTATCCAGGGTGACAGCTTGAGGCTCTGTCTCAAAAAAAAATTCACCGTAAAATAAAAGATGTAAAGCCTACATCTTTTTGTGGCTGAATAGTATTCCATG
>CAUYON010014077.1:0-18089 GCA_963573935.1 Arctocebus calabarensis
TCCCAAGCCAGGACAACAGCACAGACCAGCGGCAACCCATGCCCTGTCCACATCCCTCGAGAAAGTGTTCAAGAATCTGGACTCCGTGGGGGAGAGACCTCCAAACCTCAGGGTGAGAGTGGAGGAGAGTGCTGGGAGTTCCAACTTGCAGGTAGAGAATATATACAGTTGTATACAGCTTTATGCCTGACAGGAGAGTGCTGTGGCACAGGGGAAGGAGGTCCAGTTTTTAGAGGGTCTCTCCCATGGGGTAGAGTGGGAGGACATCGGAACTCTGCTCGCTTGTTTGTATGGAGGTATGGCATATACTGCAAGCTGTTCTCTTGGGGGAGGGGACTCCCATCTGCTTGGTGATGTGCTCTGTACCTTTTATTTGTATCCTTGGGGTCACAGGTCGCTCCAGCAGGGTTGATGTGCATTCCTCGACCTTGTCTCTTGGCTCAGCTCCAAACCATTGGCTTTCTCACTAAATTTCTGTCCTTTAACTCTCCTTCTGGACAGGAGCATCTGCAGAAAGCTGGCTACAGACCACCATCTTGGCTCCTCCCCCCATGTTTTTTTTTAAATTAACTATTTGATCTATGAACCCCAAAGCCACCTTTCCAATGGACATTTAAATTTCTACTCACCACTGCGACTGGTGAGACAATAATACAAAACCACCATTTGATCCAGTTCATCTCATTATTTTACATTGTTCATAAACTTGCTCACTTTATGACGCTACTTTCATAAATAATGAATGAATATATAGCCAATGTTAACCCATGGTAATTGGAAGAGGAAGACGAGATGTTCCAGACTCCACTGACCTATGTGCTATTCTGTTCTATTCTCATATTGAGAATTACTCCAGTAGTCCCATCCACTGTTAAAAACCCTCTGGTCTCCTGTCACAGTCACCCAGGTGAGAAGAACCTGTTCTGCCCTAACTACAGACCTAGCCCTGGAAGAAAATTGATAGCATCTATGTTGTTTCCTCATGAAATCAGTTAGAGACACCCAGAAGGAGACCTTTAGAAGGAACAACATACATGGCTCTGTGACCAGGACCCTACAAGCCCCGACTTCACCATTATACAAGCCATCCATGTCACAAAAACAGTTGTACCCCTAAATGTTGAAATTAACAAAATAAATAAATAGTCCAGGAAAAAAATACAATGGAACCTAATTTAGGTCAGTGGCAACAGAAATCAGGAAGGAAAAAGATGAATGTGGATGTGGAGGGGGTAAAATCTATTGAACCTGAAAAGTCATGGGAGAACACAGACAGAAGAAAAAGAGTCCCCCCAAACTCACAGATTTCCCAGTGGAATAAATAACTAAGTAGGTTATTACTTACCTGCTGATACACTGTGGAAGAAGCTAAGGTTTTACCTGTTGGTTTGGCTTTCACTTGGCTTCACTTCTATTGGGTTGCCTTTTATGCTGGTGAGTTAGGAAGTGGTTAAAGTAAGATGATTGATTTCACTTGAACTACAACAAGCACTAACTAACCAATTTCTTGTTTTCTTTCCTTTGAGTTCTTCCCAAATCTTTGTGGTTCTCTAAGGAACACAAAGAAAGAGACCCCAAAGCATTTGGGAGATAGAAATTCTGAAATACCTATAGCCAAAAAGTTTCCTGAGACCAAGCCACCACCACTGGCAACCATTAAACTGACACAAGCCCTCACAGCCTCAGTATACCTTTCATGTATCTTTGGAATTAGTTGCAGAGATTTAAAAGTAGAGATGTTTTATTTTAAAACATAGATATTTAGTTTTCATATTTAAAAAACTATGAGTGCAGATTCCCACATGACACCATCAGTTGGAACTGATCCTTCAGACAGGGGGCTGTCTCCCCATTACCCCACTGCCTCCTCCGCACAAGCTTCTGTTTTGTACTTCACCTGCCCCACTTCCCTAGGCATTCTATTTTAAACTCCTTGCCTTATGCCAAAAACCCTGACGAGCTTTGAAACCTCTTCCCCTTCTCTATTATGTTTGGTTTCCTAGGTATGGTGGCTCAAGCCTATAATCCTAGCACTCTGGGAAGCTGAGGTGGGTGTATTGCTTGAGCTTAGGAATTTGAAACCAGCCTGAGCAAGAGTGAAACCCCATCTCAAAAAAAAAAAAATAGCTGGGCAGCTGGGCACTGTGGAGGGTGCCTGTAGTCCTAGCTACTAGAGAGGCTAAGAAAAGAAAATCACTTAAGCTCGTAAGTTTGAGGTTGGTATGAGCATTCTACTGAGGGTAACAGGGTGAGACTATATTATATATATATAATGTTTGGTTTGAATGGTCTCACAGGTTAAAGGAACATAGCAAAGGCCAGCCTTGCTATAGGCAGGAATACTCAGAAGAAACTCTCCCCACAACAACCAGTCGGGATCCCAAGGGTACAGCCTTGTGCAGGTGAAGGCCTAAGTCCTCAGTGTGGTCTAGAATTCTGGCTGCATCCTTGATCAGGGGTGAGCTGGGCCTCGGACACTCTTCAGGCTCACTGTGAAGGTAAGAGGCAGCTGATCCATGCGTCTTCCACAGCCCCAATCCATCTGACCAACCTCCCTCCCCTGTGCTAGCAGTGAAATTAGTGGAGTCAAAACTTATGAAATAACTAAAATATTGTAGAAACACTCACTAGCTTTGTCTTAATAGGGTGTAAGAAATTTAAACCCCGAGTTCCTTAGAGACAGCATTTGACCTTTGTCACTAACCAGTTGGTGTCTAGCCAACAGTTTAGGAGGCACAGAATATAACTTTGAACATTGCCGTGTGTGCTTCAAGTGAACCTTTCTGTGAAATATTGTTAAAGAACCTCAAATGATAGTGCCCTAGAGATTTATCAGACTTACAGACTCATTTTATGGTTCCTTATTTAATAAATGTCTAGAAAATGTCAATATGTGTCACCAACTACATGTATCATCTCAAATGAATATACTTTTATTACATGGTTATGAGGAGCAGCTGATACTCAACACTTCAAACTCTGATTTTTCCTGTTTTTGACCAAAACTTTAAGAGTTGTTGGTTGAATTAGGTCAGTTAACAATATCTTATCTGTGAATGAAGAGACAATACTTTTCCTGCATATTTGATTTAAAAAAAAAAAACTAAGATGGAAGGTGCTTTGAAAAATTAAAATATGGTGGAAGTTCTGGCTCTGATAAAAGAGCCTAGAGGCTTCGTATGCTATCTAATAAGGTAGATATTCCCAAATTTGCATGGTCACAGAATAGTCTTAGGTTCCTGCTAAAAAATAAATAAATAAAACACATATTCCTAGGTTCTATCATTAGAAATTCTTGTTCAGTGTTTTAGGGTAATGACCAATATATATAATAAGTGCCCCAGATGCTCCTGGTAATCACATCAGTTTGAAAAACTTTGGACTAAGCCAAGAGAGAGCACTGAAACTCTACCTCCTCTCATTAATTTTATTTTATCAAATAGAACATCTACACCATCACTGATACTGCAAATGACTCATGGAAAATATTTCCCAGTCGTGTAGCTCCCTTCCTCCTGACAGTTCACATAAAACATGAGACTAAGCTGACAGCGTATACAATACAACCCCCCAAAATACGAGAGAAGCTAAAATCTGAGACTTACAATATAATTGACTTTTGTGCTTAGTTGCTTTACAGCCAAAAAATTGCCCCTACTTGAAAGTTACATTATAATGTTGTTTGAATTTTTATGCCCAAGATGAGCAAAAGAAAAGAATGACTCACTTACAGATGTCATCCGATAACCATTTCATCCTAAAGCTGTGCTGTTATTAGATTCCTGAAAGGTGTAACCACAGGAAGACATTGCTTTATGATGAACAAACATCCAGGGTTTGTCTTATATTTATGTAAAGTAGTCAGGATTAAAATAATCTTAGCTGACCATCTATGTCCCTCATTATAACTGCCAGCCAAAGATGCACAGGTAGAGAGCACAACTACACACAGGGATTAGAGCAAATTCCTTATCTGGGAATCACAGCCAGATGAATTGATTCTTTTGTACATCTCTCAGAGAAACAGAGTCAAGAGCTCTGTAACCAGCTAAGATTCAGACTGAATTGCTTACAGAATTTAATCAAATAAGCCTGTCAATTCTATTATAAAATACTACTTTGGTTACAGGTAGTAAACTTGTAGATACTGTTATCCTTGATTGTTCAGGCTAAAAATATCAGTTGACTTGAGACAAATCTGCACTGAAGGATAATGAATGGGAAAATGGAGAACATCGAAGGTATAGCCTTTGCTTGAAAGTTCACTGAAGGAAGATAAATAGATCCCTGTGGGATACTGTGGCTTCACGGTCACAGGTAGCTTGGACAGGTTGTGCATGCGTCCTGACCACTCAGCAGGTGCTGAGGATTTGTTGCTATTTGTTCTTGTCATTTTTCCAATGTGACTGGAGCTCCATGGGTTTGCTTTGCAAATTAAATCTTTCCTCTGCTGCTAATGACCAGAGCCAAACAAATGTGTATAACAAAATATGTGATCTAGCTATCAAACTCTTTCATAAAAGTTTTTAAAACACTGCTTTCTTAGAATATAATGACACATCCTTCAAACATGAATGCAGAAACATCCATTTTGCTCTCAGGCTGATTATAGGTTAATTTTAGGTCAAACAAACTTGAACTTTTGTCTAATGAATCTGCATCAACAAGAAATCATAAGGATTTATTATCCATATAAAATATTTATAAAATTGAAAAACAAGTAATAGTAACTATTTTATTATAAAGAAATATATTTTTAAGTAAGCAACAGTGGTTGTTGGTCTCAAAAAAGGTAAAAATGCCATCAATGGATACGGAATACAAATTCTCATAGCAGGTAAATTGCAGAATACTTGGGAATTGGCAATTTTAGCTGAAGATCAGCTAAGACCTACATTAGGAAGCCTATATATTAGGCATATTTTTAATGTTAAGGATGGATGTTGTACATTACAACTTCTATGAACTGAATGATTGTGTCCCCCACAAAAAATTCATGTTAAAGCCTATATTCCCCTCCCCCAAAAAAGCCTATATGCCCAAAGTGATGGTATGAGAGGTCAAACTTTTGGGAAGTGATTAAGTCATGATGATGGAGCCCTCATAAAAAGGATTAGTACCTTGATAATAAGAGAACTCTCTCACTTTTTTACCATGGGAAGATTACAAGAGGAAATCCATTGTCTATCAACCATGAAGAGGGCCCTCACTAGACACCAGATCTGCCAGGGCTTATCTTTGACTTCCATCTTCCAGAACTGTGAGAAATAAATTGCCATTTAAGCCACATGGCCTATAGTATTCTGCACTAGCAGTCTGAGCTCATTAATACAGTTTTCTTCATAAATCATTTTAATGGAGATCATTGTCAAATGCTCTTAAATGCTTAAAACTATGTGTAAACAACCACACAACTAAGAGATATTCTAGAAATTGTTCACAGAAAATTCAGAATTCCTATTCTGGTTCTCACTTTATCTCCAGTGCTAACTGAGCCTGAGAGTCAGTTGTGCAATTAAATGCCTTGTGCCACAGTTTCCTCAAGGGCTAAAGGGGAAGAACGTTGGTGCAATGCGTCCTTAGAATTACCGCGGAAATGAAGGAGGTTGGGTACAGAGCAAAACCATCTCAAACAATGTTTCCTTTACCATTTTTCCTGCTAACCCCAGTCAGCATCTGACATTTCAGCCCTTGTTTCCATTCAGTCTAATACCTCACTCTCCTTTTGTGCTTTATAACTACTGTGCCAACCTTCTTGCTTTGTAACATTCGGTAAGTTCTCACTTAAGGTCACTGATAGGTTCTTGGAAACTGCGAATTGAAGGAAAACGACATATAATGAAACCAATTTTGTTTTTCTCACCAACTGAAGTTCAAGGAAACGATGTTATTCAAGGAGCTGCTGTATGTTGTTTTGCTTGAAGGTGCAGTTCCCAAAAACCTGTCTGCAATGTTAAGTGAGGACTTACTGCACGGGGTTTCCTTCATTTTCAGTTTCTACTTCCCCTGTATAACCACAGCCTAGCATCCAACCCTTTAAGCCACCTATCACTGCTCCCTGATTAGACAGTAGTACAGGGGAGATGTGGGCTGGTCAGGGAGTTTTCACACTCACCCTCATCCTTAGAATCAGAGCAAAGCTGTTTCCTCATGTGAGTGGTTAAACCAAGGTTGCAAGAGCAAAAGTCATTAGAGCAGGATTATTACTTGGCTTCTAATCACCAGCATTGCATCAGGCAATTTTTATTAGAAGCCTCATAAGCAAAGGAATTCCCACTAAACCAACGGTTCTCAACCTGTGGGTTGTGACCCATGGGAACTGAATTAAAGGGTCATAGCATTAAGAAGGTTGAGAACCACTGCACTAAACCATCAGAATGTCTGGAGTGATGGCCTATTTCCAATTTTGTCATATTCATTGAGTAAATCAGAGCAAATTTCATTTACACATCTCACTTCTTTATATAATTTTTGTAAAGTTCAAGTAGTTATTGTCATCATAATCATGGACAAGCCTCACATATAAATTATCCACTCCGTATGTACATGAGATTATATGGCACCAATCTCCTTCCACTGAAACTTTTTCAAATATGAAAGAAACAGATTAAAGTTGAAAACAAACAATAAATTACATACTCTTAAAATTATACACCCTTTAATAACAAAGCATTGTAGCACACCTGTAGGACAGTGAGAGTAACCTCAGCCAGCTAAGTGCCACCTGCCCTCATCTACCTGCTTTGACTTTCAAGCTCATTTATTTGGCCAATGCCATTATTTCTCATTTAAGTCCTCTTATAAGGTGAGTAGACATTTCAGTCATATGTAGTCTCCATTTTTTTTTTTTTTTTTGTAAAGACAGAGTCTCACTTTATCACCTACGGTAGAGTGCTGTGGCATCACACAGCTCACAGCAACCTCCAACTCCTAGGCTTAGTCAATTCTCTTGCCTCATCCTCCCAAGTAGCTGGGACTATAGGCACCTGCAACAATGCCCGACTATTTTTTGTTGCAGTTTGGCCGGGGCTGGGTTTGAACCTGCCACCCTCAGTATATGGGGCCAGCGCCCTACTCACCAGCCACAGGCGCCTAGTCTCCATTTTTTCAAAAGCCTGCCATAGGAGGAAGGGAGCTTAATAAGAGAAGGGCAATGACGCTGACTATAAAGATTCTGAAATGTTGTTCATTTCTACTTTTTTTTCTTTTAAGCCCCTGACTTACTTCGCCTTTCTATCCACATGCAAATTATTTGTGCACAAATCCATTAGTAAACTCCTTCTGTCTTAACACTAAATCTCAACAGTGGAGGAAAAAAAAGTTCACAGTCTTTTTGCAAAAAAAAGCATGGAGAAACTATTTTCCATTATTAAAAACATAAGGAAAAAAAAGCCAACCCAAGAGCCCAGAGACTATTTTTATATGTGAAAAAAAATACTTTCAGCCAGGATTTATAAGATCAGTAATTCCCTCTGCAAACCAAATTTCCACCCTGTAATGGTGTTTTGTTATTTAGGACTGAGTCAGGTTGAATGTGATAACTTTGGAATGCCGGCTGACTACAGAAATGTGAAGAAGATCATACAGTCACCAACCCTGTACAACACTCCCAGCCATGAAGGAAGGGATCCCAGAAGCACATCCTGCTGATGTCACAGACAGCTAGAGCATTTCCACTCCTCTAAAGGAAAGAGAATGGGGCCCCGCCTTGCCAGGAAAGCGAAATTGAGAGTAAGCTCCCCATAGGCAATTCTTCTGAAGTGAGTCATGTGGACTCCCTGGGAGCAGGTGATGGCTCGCAGGAAGGCCCAGTCAAACTTCCAGCAGCCGTTCAACCCATTTCCAAACACAGTTTTATCAGAATCTAAAAAGCTAAAGAACATATCCAGTCAGTGTCCTCGACCTTCTCTTTAGTATTAATAAGTCCCTTTGTATTTAAATTTAAATGTCCACTATGTGAAGACGCTATTTAAATTTAAGTGCCTACTATGTGAAGACGCTCTATAGCAGTGGTTCTCAACCTTCCTAATGCCTTCTAATACCCTGACCCTTTAATACAATTCCTCAGGTTGTGGTGACCCCCAACCATAAAATTATTTTCATTGCTACTTCAAAACCATAATTTTGCTACTGTTATGAATTGTAATGTAAATATCTGATATGCAGAATGTATTTTCATTGTTACAAAGGGGTCACAGCCCACAGGTTGAGAATCGCTGCTCTAAGCCCCCTGGATAGAGAATATTTGACAGAAAAGAAAAAGTAAATAACAAGATCCTACACTCTTGAGTCATGAGAAAATAGAAAAAAAGGACAAAAAAGAAGTTCTGAAAAGAAAAATAGGCTACTACGACAGAGACCAACAGGAAGTTTGACTCAGGGACGTCTTATATTCTAACTTTAAAGTATAGTCCAATCACTTAAGGATCTTGCAAAAATGCAGATGTCAAGTAGTAAATGCAGGTCTAGTGTGTCTGGGGCCTGGCCTGGAGCTATATGTGTCTTACAGGATCCTAGATGCTGCAGCTATTGGTGACAATCATATTTTTTAATAACAAGTCACTAAAGTTCCTCTACATCAGTAGTTTCATCAGATCAGAGACTTTTAAATTGTACATGGTTATAATGATTAACATCATACTTACACTGACCAACGTTGCACTAAACTGTGAGGACCATTGCAATTTTGCTCCTGAAGGGACATTTGGCAATATCTAAAGACATTTTTGGTCTTTGCAAATGAGGGCAGGGGTTCTGTAGGCTGATGAACATCTTGCAGTGCACATGATATCCCTGACAACAAAGAATTGTCCAAAGTGTCAATAGCACTGAGGTAGAGAAATCTGCTCCATGCGGTAGTGCAGTGATTCTGCTCTTTAGAAACACACAGGAGAATTTCAAAATACTGATGTCCTGACCCATTCCCAGACTAATGAAATTGGACTGTCAGGAACAGAGACCATGGTATTGGTTGTTCACTTTAAGTTCTCCTCTACTAGAGGAAAGGCTGGCGTCTCCACCCCCTACCTCATCCATTTGTCCCTGCACTGCAAGCACTCACACCCCTCACCCCCAGACCTGAGAATCTGCATTTCTAACAAGTTTTTAAGTGATGCTGAAGCTGCTGGTCTGGTATCCTGTGGAGCATTTTACACCCTATCCATACTCGTAGCCTACACTGCAAGCAGGAAACAAATCTTTCAGTTGTGGGTCTTTTTTTTTTAATGGGTCATCTTAATGAAATCAATTCATTCTACTATTTAATTCTTGCCTATATACAATTTAAATCACTTTTAAATGTTCACACAAATTACAAAGTGACACAGATTAACTTCTTTCTGAAATGAATCACCTAAGAAAGTGGGATCTAGGGAAAACTAGAGCTGTGTGAACATTTTATGGTCCTTCTTCACCATAACTAACTTTTGAAAAATACAGAGGGTACCAAAAATATATACGTATTTTAAGAAAGGAAAAAACTGAATCAAAGATGTAATACTTAATATATATGGATAACGTTCATTATCTTGTGTATTGTATCTTATATCTCTTGTAATTGCAGAAGTCCAATGTGACTTGAGTATTATAATTTTAATGTAGTTTTTTCCTATCTTAAAATAACGTTTAAGGGCACCCTTTGTATACATACATAAATATGAACTAGTGGTCCTACATGATCACACACACGTGCACTCACATACACACACACACACCATCTTATTGAACACATTGCCTACTTTACCCCAGTCATGCTGGCCTGGCTGATAACCTCAGGCCCTTTATACTAAGACCCTTTCTCCAACATCACCTGAATGCATCACTTCCCCACCTCCCCTGGTCTTTGCCCAAACATCATCTCTCTCCCATCTGTGCTCCTATTTCTCAATCCCTTTCTATCTACTTTTTTTTCTTTTCTCCCATAGAACTTAGCACATTCTAACAGTACTACCCAATTTCCTTGTTCTGTTTATCATTTACTTTTGGTCTCTCATGCTGGACTCTCAGTTCCATAACGGTAGAAATCTTTGTTTCATTCGTTGCCATTTTTCAACTCCTTAAAATGATATTTGGCACTTAGTAGGTATATAATAAAAATGTGCTGATGGAATAGATTTTTGTTAAATCCAAAAATATTACTCTTTCCTTATAATTTTATTGCATTTATTAAATAAATTCTTTCCAAAATTATTTCTGAAGTTCTTTTAAAACACGTTTGCTGTGTGCTGAGCAAATGATTAGGAGGCTATTTGACAGCCATCACCAATTAAACAGAATTCAAGCACCTTCTGGAACTCAGATGATGTCTCTATGGCTGCCTCATGAGGAGTAAGGGGAAATAATGATGGTGAAGTTCAAACAGGTCCACAGAGGCCAGGCAATGAGGGTTGGTGAACCAGGGTAAGGAGTCTGAATTATGTTTTCATTAATTAGGAAGCTGCTGGAATTTTGAGGCAGGAAGTTAAGCACAGACCCCCAGAACCATAACATGTGGTTGATAAGGCCCATTGGATTGCTCTGAGAGTGCCCACTCTTTTATTCAATGACCTCTCTGCTCTAGATCATTTGATGATGCTTAGTTTAGCAAGCTTGGTGTACCAGGTAGCCCAGCACTAGTTGGGAGTACAGAGTGAATTCATCATCAGAGTACTCAATTTCACCCCAGACCAAAGTGTTGTCTGTGGGCCAACAGCAATAGCACCACCTGGAAGCTTGTAAGACCAGATTCCCAGAGCTACTAAACAGGAATTTTAACAAGATCCCCCAGTGATTTGGAGGCACATCAAAGTTGAAGAAGCACTGTCCTAAGGTAACACTCACCCCTTCACTTCTAGCTCTGTGAGGACCATAGTGGGAAAGGATGAATAGGAGAACTCTTTCTTCTCATTATCTATAGTATAATGGTCCACCACCTGTGATAGTGACTTCTCTCCTTGGCTGAGAGTTTAAAAGTGGCCAGGGCCAGAAAGTTTGAGAATTGCCTCATTAGAGTAAAATAAAGAGTAAAAAATTAAAAAAATTAAAAAAATTAAAGTAAAATGAAGAGTGAAAAGCCTCCTGTGGGAAACAGGAAACTCCTTGAGTAGACTATGGGGTAAGCAGGATGGAACATACTGACAAGAAGAAAGACAAAAGTCAGCCTACTTCTAAAATGAATAAACACACCCATAAGGAGACGTGGCAGTGTCTAAATTAAGTTCTCAATGTTCTCTGTATTGGGACTCATTCTGTCTCATAAATAATCAAATTGCTAAAACCAGGCATATTCCCCACATAAGGTCTTATATTCTCTCTTCCCTGAATGCTCATCCACAGATATCCATGTAACTAATTCCCTTGCCTTCTTCAAGCCCTTTATCAAAACCAACAATTACACTGGTACCCACCAGACCACTCACTTGAAAATTGCAATCCACCCAGCTCCATTCACACACATTCCCAACTCCCTTCACCCAGCTTTGGTTTTTCTTTTTCCACTTACCACTGGCTAAAATATCATATAACTCGTTTGTTTATTATATCTCCTGATACTACCCTCTTTACTTAGAATATGAACTCCAAGAGGGAAGGCAGTTTGTTTGTTCTTTGATCTACCCCAAGGATCCATCCCTGAGCAATGCCTGGTATGTGGTATGTCTACAATAAATATTTGTTAAATGGAGGAGAGAGTATTGCAGATAGAGGCATTTTTGCAGGAGACAAAGGTTGGCTATTACACTAAGGAAGAACCCTGCTTTGAATTCTGAGTTGGACAATTACAAAGATATGTGATCTTTGGCAATTTATTAAACTCTGTAGATCTCAATTTTCTCACATGTAAAATCTGCCCCTCCGGTTTGTGGTGAGAATAACCGAGGAAATACCCAAACTCCACATATCACTTGGCACACACAGCCACTGTAGTCTTCACGTCATTAACTACTTCAGCTTTTATGCTCCCAGCAGCCAGTTACATTTATTAACCAGTTTTGTCAACTATTTTGTCTGGCTTTTTCTCTAAATATTGTTTAAAAGTGTCAGGAATAGTAAAATCCATGGGATTTAATTTTACTATTATTAGTAGCATCTCCTAAAGGCATACTGAAAATTGGCCCACATCCCTACTTGGATTTAAGGCAATGGGCAGCCCCAGGTCCACTTTTGGTACATAATGACCAGCTCAATTTTCCATTGCTCAAGAAAATATCTTTCAAGCTCAGAGATATAAATAAAGCGCATTAGGCTCCTAACATGTCTGTACTAAAAGCATTGTGAGAAGTTACTTAGTGGAACCTTTAGATTACCTTAATAGGTAAGGAAATGAAGGCCTGAGGTAAAGAGATTTTCTGAAAGTTACATAGCTTGTTAGTATAGAGTAGAACCTGAAATCCAGGTTTCCTGATTCCCAGGCCAACATTCTTTCCACTCTAGCCAGAATGGAAACTGTTACTGTAAAGGATGAATGAACGCTTTTTGCAACAAGTTGGATAGAACTGGAGACCGTTCTCCTAAGGGAAGTATCTCAAGATTGGAAAACCAAACATCTTGTGTACTCATTATTAAATTGGAACTAACTGATGAACACACGTGTGCACAGAGGGAAGTAAATCTCTGAGGACATGGAGCAGGGAGAAGGGAGGCGTGAAAACCTACCGAATGGGTATGATGAACACTGTTTGGGTGATGGGCACACCCATGATTCAAGCATTACAGAGATGATCCATGTAACCACCAATATTTGTACCACCTTAACATTTTGAAATTAAAAAGAAATTAGCAAAAACTATGTTTATAAAATCTCTAAAAGTCTCCAAACTTAAAAAAAAAACACAACTTTTCATTCTGTTAGAAAAGAGAAGTAGAAGATAGTTGAGATAATGTCTAGAAGGGACCCAGGCTGCCTCTCTAGCTCTCTGTAGCCCAGAGTCATTACAACTCACAACTAATGATTTGCGCATAAGTAAATATTAGACAAAGACATCCTGAGTATGCCCTGCAATAACACCAAGTTCCTTCATGTTGTCATACAGAAGATTCTAATCACAGAGCAATGAGTCCACCAAGTCACTGCTGCTGAGGTTTCTCAAACTCAGTATGTTAACTTTGGAGCTTTTAGACTGTAATCTACAAATTGCATAAATGAATTGAAATTTATTAACCAGTTTCATCAACTATTTTGTCTGGCTTTTTCTCCAAATATTGTTTAAAAGTGTCAGGAACAGTAAAACCTATGGGATTTAGTTTTACTGTTATTAGGAGCATCTTGTAAAGGCAAACTGAAAATTGGCCCACATCCCTATGTGTAGGTAGGTAATTATAAAGTCTGCTCTTCCACTTGGAGAGGCAAATGAGCAGATGGCATGTGGTAAAAGAGAAACTGTAGAAAACCTCACACACGTAAGATGTAACAGACCAGTCCGTGATGAAGCAAGCCTCAAAAAATAATTACTAAAAATAAACTAGGGAAGCAAACAACACAGTTGTTATGGAAATATGTTTGAATCACTAAAAGCAAATAAAAGATCCCTCCCATTTTCCAAACATTCCCACTCAGACTCCACTGCACAGTACAAGCCCGTACAAATCCACTTCCTAAGCTGATGGACGGAATGCAGCACTGTGGTAAACCTCCGAGGCAAGGGAAAACACTGCGTAACAGTACAGTCCCCACTTAAGTTATTTACCTAAAGAATCTAGTCTTCTAATCCATTTAGAATTCACTCATGTATTCAATAAATATGTATTAAGCATCTGTCAAACAGGGTTTGATGCACCAGGATTTCAAAGACAAATGATGTCTTTTGTACTTTACCTAGCTTAGAACTTAAAAAAGAAAGTCCAGATCAAGTTTGATTTTAAAGCCATGTGTAAGATAAGGAAAAGAAAATAAAAACATCCATGATTAGTTGGCATAGATGCCACAGAATCCTCACTGTTGGGCAAAGGCTGAAGGTATAATTATGTAGGGCTGATTCAGGAAGAAACAAACAAATAGGAAATGTGAATATTGTTCTAACAGATTAGATCTAAGTTTCAGGGGTTGAATAGGAAATACAAGCAGTAATTTCATCACGGCTGAGCAGGAAATATATGATTAAGGAAAGGCAGGCACCTGTCTAGAAGTGATAGAAAATCGGGAGCACGAGAGGGAGTGAACAAAAGGTGCCCTAGGTCTAAAGTCCACTGGGGCGTCCATGAGGAAACCAGTCAAGGCATCATCACAGATGAGCTCCTCCCTGAATATGGATGTGGGCACCCCAGAAATAAGGTAGGCGTATTCCCACCCCTGTCCTTACTCCAGTAGGCAGTACTGAGACAGACCAATATAGAAATATGCAACAGAGCAAGCAGGATGGGGCAAAATGTCAAATAATATGGAATAACTAAAAATTCTTGTTTTTTTCTAACCCTCTGAGAATCAAATGAATGAACACTACCTGTCGGTTTAGCTCTGGAGATGTGAAGGACTGGCTGGTGTTTGGGAATACAACTTACCTCCTCTGGCTACAAATAAAAGATTCTGGATGGTTTCTTCATCTTTTAGGGCCTGAACTCCCAGCTGCCAGCTCCTAAATGATGATAGTCAATTGTTTCTTAAAATAATCCCACCAAAGGAAGAGGCCAGCTCGCTCTCAGTTACCTGTTTGCAGGTTTCTGCGGTTCCTCTGCTTGGGGCAGCACCGTGCATCCCCCAGGCAAGCTGGACACCCTGGGTCAGAGTCCAGACCAACTGAATCTGTGTGATCTTCGAGGATTAATATTGCTAAAGCCTCAGTGTTCTCCCCTGTAAAAGGGGGAAGATAGTAAGAAACTACCACAGGGACTGTTGTGAGGTTGCAGAGAGGTTGCCACACGCTAACTTTGGCCATGATTAGTATAGACAGTGAATGTGGGGCCACTGACCATCGCTGGCCTGAAGACAAAGCACAGTCAGTCAGTGTGGCATTTTTAACATTTTACTGTCGTTCTCATTAGGCTTTTTCCTAAATGCATTCACATAATTGGTTTATATGTCCTATTTAGCAGATGGCCCCCAGAGGGGTACCGCGTGGTCCCCTTCTCGCCTGCACAAACCCTAGTATCTAGGATTGCGTGTCTGTATTCTTCATGAGTTGGGCACCGAGTCAGTCAGTTCCTATTTCAGCACTTCATTTGATGTCCAAGGACAGCAGACCTCACGATCCTCACCACCACCATCATCCAGGAGGCACTTGGACAGTGTGCGTCCTCGGCCACTGCCCTGCACAGCCCTGCTGGGGGCAAAGTGGAGCAGCAAGTAGGGAAGAGGATTCTGATAATGGTTCCCAGGGCAGTGAAGGCTTCTGGACTCAGGGACCCTGCAGGCCATAGTGGACTTGGCTTCCTTCTACACGGACTGGAGCCGGAACAGACTGTTCCTGAATCCACAGAAAACAAATTCCTCCGAGGCACCGTAGTGATTTCTTGACGCATGCTCAGAACGCACTCGGTACAATCAGGGTACCCTAATTAGTTAGGTCTTCAAACTATCAAGCCAAACATAGCTGTCAAAGTAAAAAGAAAAGAATCTTTTCAAGTGAGAAAAAACAATCAGAAGCAGCAGACCTCTGAGGTATCTTTTTATCAGAAACTTTCACCTTTTCAGCCCTGAGCCTCAAAATACCATGATTTTGAAATCTCACGTAAAATTTAAAAATAAAAATAAAATTATTAAAAATAAAAATCCCAGGACCATTATTGTAGCTTGAATTACTGGTGCTTAAAATGCAAAATTAGAAGCTGTCAAATCCTCAGTCCTTCTAAAGCAAGACTAGGTGGCATTATGGAAATGCCCAACTCTCCCTCCCCGAAGAGGCCTCCGCTCCAGGCCCTCCTGGCAGACAGCGTAAGGACCGTATGAGGCTTGTGAATCTATCCTGACTCTTTCACCCACCATAAGCTATTGTACCTTTTTATTTCTAGACCTAATGATCCTAGAAATTGTTATTAAGAAAATCATACCCAAAAGAGAACTGATAATGAAGCAAATACTTTACAAATATGCATCTTTTAAGAATTGTCAGGGTCATAAAAAATTTTTTGAAAAAAGAATTGTCAGGGTCAGGCAGCATTCTTACTCAGTGGTTAGGGTGCTGACCTCATACACTGAGGCTGGTGGGTTAGAACAATGACAACTGTATCAAAAAATAGCCAGGCATTGTGGCAGGTGCCTGTAGTCCCAGCTACTTGGGAGGCTGAGGCAAAAGAATCACTTAAGCCTAAGAGTTTGAAGTTGCTGTGAGCTGTGACACCCTAGCACTCTACCAAGGACAACATAGTAAGACTCTGACTCAAAAACGAAAAAAAAAGAATTGTCAGGGTGAGAATTAAAGCACGCATGTGTCTACTAAAACATCATAAAACATACTCCAATTTTAGCGATATATGTTTGCTGTTACAATAAAGCAAATGCTCTTATGAGGCAAAGACTAATTGAAGTGTGTGGGTTCCTCATGGAGACATATATGTTTTCCTCCAGCTAGTACTCCCTGGAAATACATATGCCAAATGTCTGTTTGCTCTTTCCTTAATAGCACTGTGAATCTAATTTTCTGAACAGTCTTGTGATATATTGGTGCGATCACCATTTGTATTTTATCTGTGGATAACCAAAGACCAAGGAGAACAGGCAATTATTCGAGCAAGATAATCAGCTGATGTGGAAAAAGCGAAACTATTCTCCAGACCAGCTGGGATCACTCATTAAAACAAGCTGACAGGAGGCCAACCTCACCATGCTGGCAGTTGTCAAAACGTGCAGCACATAAAAGTCACCTAAGAATCTTTTAAAAACTACAAATTCCTGGGAACCCTCCTTCTTGAGATTCTGATTTAAGAGCCTGAGGAGGAAGACCCAACAATTTGCTTTCCTAATAAGCCCTCTGGTAATATGATGAAAGATTCAGAAATAGGGCCTTCAGGCAAGGGGTGATGAATGTGAGTGGTTTAGACAAAAGAATTAGGATTTCATTTTGTCAAGGTACTATATAGGTAGATTATAGAACATAAATGACATATATGAGATAGTAAAGAAATAATTATTTAACAATTATCTATTTAACTTCTGTTAGAGATATTTCATCTGGAAGTATTATAAGAATAAAATACCAAGAGTTCGTTTTGAGTTTTTTAAGAGCAGGGTGCTCTAAAACAGGGAAGACAAGCAAACTTCCTGGAAATTTTTATCACCTGATTCTGCTATTATTTTATGAAAGGAAAGGGCATCTTTCTGGGGACTCCTGATGTTACTGTAAAGCTGCTCCCTTGTGTTGGCCACATGACCCCAGCATGACCTCCCTTTCCTGCTCTTGCCCATTATCATTCATGCCTGTGAACAGCTGAATAGGTGCAAATGAGTCAATGTCAAATTAACCAAAAGAAACTGGATTTCTTTTATCTAAAAGCCACATAGGGGATAAAGCTGGCTTTAAGTATATTCTTGCTGCTCTTAAACCCAGGATGAGAGCGATCCAGAATCCAAAATCCCCTATCTCTGCTTTCAGGAAACACATATAGCACCATGCATCTTTCAAAAACCCCACTGTAATAATACCTTCAGGGTGAGTAAGCATCATTTCATTGTATGACGACTACTGTGCAGGAATGAATGATAATAACTTTACAGAGGGCATTAAAATACATTCATTTTCCTCTGACTTCCATACAGAAAATTTTGTAAAAATTGTATTTGTTTCTGAAGCTGCTTCTTAGCACATGGATTCTTTTTTTTTTTTTTTTTATTGAATCATAGCTGTGTACATTAGTTCAATCATGGGGTACAGTATGGGGGCTTCACATGCAATCTGAGATATTTTATCAACCTGATTGACATACCATTCATGATATTTTCTCGTTTTACTATATGAAAACATTTTTGATCCTTGTTTAGAAGTTTTCTCCTGACCCTTTGAATATGTACCACACATGTGATCTCACCCTTTGTCCCATCTCCCCCTTCCCTCCCTCTCCCCTTTCCCCTTCTTCCTGTGCAATAAATGGGTTGTAGCCTTCACTTGAATGATAAAGAATTTGTCTCATATTAGGGGTGTATACATTGGATACTTTTTCTTCCATTCTAGAGATACTTTGCTAAT
>CAUYON010014083.1:0-23135 GCA_963573935.1 Arctocebus calabarensis
ATGTCTTTATATAGTGATCAAGAAAATGCCATGAAGGCTATCTGTAACAGTACGATCAAAACATTTCTGAATGTATATGAATCGTGCCCTATGATTGCACCAATGTACAGAATTATGATTCAATAAAATCATAAAAAAAAATAAAATAAAATAAAAATGAAACACCGTGAAAAATCACGGAAAAAAAGAAGGTCTAATTTTTTCTGAATTAGTAAGTCTCTGACTCTTGGTGGTAGGGAACCGCTCTCGGCTTGGCAGTGTTCCGTGCAGCGCTCAGGTAAGGGTGGGTAAAGGACAGGCCAGGACACAGGCTGGTGCTGCCTGTCAGACCAGGCCTGGCCGGCCCATTCCCGCACCTGCTACTTCACTCTGAATAGCTGGCACATCTTCCAAATATTCCAGTATCTTGCTACCTGTGGTCTTTCACAGATTCTATGGAAAAAAAAAAAATGACCCCCATCAAAAACCCTGTTGCTATTCTGATACATATGACTCTAGAAATTGTTCCCAGAAAGAACAAAATAAAGAAATTATGGCACTGTGGTGGCCATATTTTAGTTCTGCCTTGAACAATCAAACACATTTACCGTGTCTTCTATCTTCAATGTCACAGATGCTGTGTTAATGTAGAAAGTTATGCCTCCTGGTATTTTGTCCTAAATCAAACCAAGGTCTAAAATTCAACGCATCAGGAATGTCTTGTTTGGCTCAGCAGTGCGTTAGCACATTCTGGGACATCTGAAGAATCCTCCCATGTCCTCAGGTCAGTTCCACATGGAGCACATTGCAGCAGGCTCCCCATCAAAGGGACAGTCACTTGGCAGGAAAACCTACCTCTTCAGAAGTAGCTGAGTCTCTTGCTAATAGATCTCTTTCGCATGTCACCACTGCACTGTCACCCTGGGGCTGGTGTGCAGCCAGAAAAGGGAACTCAGAGGCTGCTGCCGAAGCAACCTTCAAATCTACCAGCAAGTTCAGTTTCTTTTCCATTGCCAGTCACACAGTTTCTGAAGAACCAGAAGGCGGCCACCAAAGTTGCCTGTTGTTCAGTGGCTGGCACTGTTGTTCAGTGGCTGGCTTGGGGGGACGTTAGCAAGCACAAAGAGGATGGGAAGGTCAGATACCGATGGTTCATCCGACCAGAGAGAGCCTTGAGCTTGCTCGCTGTCATGGAGGGTTAAAACCTCAGACCTTTTGCAGGTCTGGACGCTGCTGCTTTGTCAATAATATATCCCAGCACCAAACACAGTGCCTGACATATACTAACGCACTCAGTGAAGACTGAATAAAATAGTGAATGTTTTATTCTTTATTACTCCCTGGGGAGAGTTAACCACAGCTTATTTGGGGTCCTCGCAACAGACGGAACATCCTTCTCAAATATTTCATCACATTCTGTTCTACAAACAGTAGAACCTTCATAGCTGACCACCTCCCTACATTGACTTCCTCCTCAGGTTGACCTAATTTTCACAGACTGGACATGCACCCCTTGTAAGTATCAGTACAGCAGGTCTAGTTCTTTATGTTGACCACAACCATATATTAACCAATTTGTTACAGTCCCTTGGGCAGTCAACCTACAGAAGTTTAACTGTATTTATTTGTGTATTTATATCTCCTGCTAGACTGTGAGCTCTTTATGGACATACACATCCAGTATATGGTAGGCACTTACGAAGTATCAAGGAAATTGGGAACATGCCATTTACATGCAGACTTTTACTACAAGAATCTTCAAGTTCTTCACTGTCAAAGCCAAATGACTTAGAGAGATGCAAAAACATCCTCTGAGACGATTTTGCTAAACGTCCATCTAATAGTAGAGAGAGCTCATTCAAAGACTCGTTCTTTGTGTAAATGCATTCACAGTTAATTTTGGCCTTTTGTGAAGGTCTCAGCTATAAATGTTTATAATAAATAAGTAGGCATGCTTGAAAGTTTGTAACAGCTTAGAGCACAGCATGGGCCCCCCAAATGCCTCGGTATTAAACACTCGGTGGAGGGATGACCTGCTGAACATTCTATTTCGCCCTCACCTTCTTCCACTTAGGTGGAATTATCCCTAATGGTACAAAAGACTGTGCGATGCTGTTTTTGCTTTGACATTATGGGAAGATGTCATTTTCTCCAAGTATAGCACAACGCACATTAGAGGAGTTTGCCAGGTATATTTTCCCCTTACCATACAGACAAGACGGAGGAAGCAGCTACCACAGCAGGTTAAAGCAATGAGTCAGCCAGCTATCATTTGCCTGTACTGTTTTAGCTTCTTCAAATTGTCTTCCTGCAAAACACGTACAAAAGCCTAAGGTGGGATGTTCATGCACCATTTCTGACTTCACTATGTTATTAATGCCTTCCTCTCATAGAAAATGTACATAGAGAATGTGCTTAGACTAAAGTGAACTTACCAAAATGTGAATTGCACACATTAGTGACGTATGGACAATAGCTTTTTAATTTTGATAAATTATCTGACAGATTATTTAAGTAACTACACAGACCATTTGCTTTATCAGTGAATGGCTCTACTTGGCTAAAAAGTTATAATACATTCTTATTATCATCTTATTTACTCTTCTGATTAAACCCAAGAATTGTGGTAAAATAGTAGGTAAGAGCTTGAGTTTGGGAGTGAGATTGTAATGTTTGAATCCCTCGCTGGCTCAGGACTCACAAGAGGGCACAGCTCCTTCTGTCTACTGTGTCTCCAGGGGCAGGGATCAAGCACTGAAAGGGTGACCACTTTGATAATGAAAACAGATCTTTTAATTTTTCTTAAGAAATGGGTCTATCCTAACCACAGTGCTTTTAATAGGCCTGCTGGGAATATGTCTTTAACAAGCAAAATAATTATTTTTAACAATGATTCTAACATTCAGCAAATATGTATTTTCTCTTATGGTTCATTTTTTTAAGTTGCCTTTATCTTTTAAGAGCATGCTTATATTTAATCTACAACCTGAATTTTTTTATGCATTCCTGGCTTTTCCCAGTCACATCAGCCTATGATGACCATCAAGGTTGGAGTAATCATTTGGGATTTCCAGATAGCCAGACTGGACCTGAATATTCCCTTTTATCCCTAGTGACAGCTGTCCTGGTATACCATGGGCTGCTGTTTATTTCTCTGCTGTGCTGATGTCCGGAAGTTTACTCAGTCATCTTAAACAGCAAAGAGGTGTGGTCTCAGCTCTGTCGTTCATCACTTCCCAGAGTTTTAGCCATTGAGACTGAAGGAGGATCATCCCCTTGCAAAGACTAAAGCCCTATTTAAAAAACCCGGTTTTTAGTTTTTAGTAGTATCTCAATTTTTGAGCAATACAGGGTGTACTCCCCCCGGACACATGTTGGAGGTTACTTCAGGGCTGCCCTGAATTAAAGGCATAATTGATACTGACCAAGGGTCCAGCACAGGGTGAACTGCTGACCTACTTAGGGGCTCTTCTTTGGTCCAGCCCCAAGGTGAGAATGTGTAGGTTTGCTTTCATTATTTCGGAATTTTTCAGTTTCCCTGAGCTCAGATTCTTGTCACCATTTTTCCCACAGGTTCAGCAGCTCTTCTGTGGAGTGGACACCTGTGAACCCCAATTACACGCTCGAGTATGTGAGAAGATGCTGAACCCCTAACTCAGCTGAGGAACAGGAGGCTCACGCGTAAAAAAAGACACACATGACTCAGTGCACAGCCACGAGTCTTCAGGAGCTCTGGATCCTTCTGCCTGAGTGCCGCTTTCTCCTATTTTCCCCTCCCTAACCTTCACAGTATAGAAAGACCCAGAGGACTTTAAAACTGATTACCCCATATTTCTTTCTAACATCTGGCTGTTAGAAAAGAGCACTTGCTTCAAATTTCGAATCAGTTTGAAGAAACCACCATCAGATTAATGCCACTTTATTGAATACACATAAAATAAGTTCCCAGGAGCACTGCATTTGAATTAGGGGAAGAAAACTGTTAGAGGGTACATTCTGCAGCCAGAGGGGCATGGTGGGAAAAGACTAAGATCAATCTAATTCATCTAGCCTCATTTTCTCTTCTCTCCAAACGAATGGCTGGCATAGAAAAGAAACATCCCAAACCATTTTCTTTTCTTTATTTTTTCCCTTTTTTTTTTTTTTTTTTTTTATTCAAGGCATAGTTATACTCAATGCCCCAAGCAGAGTACAATGGCATCGTAGCTCACTGCAACCTCAGATTCGGGCTGTGGGCATCCCGCTGCCTCGGCCTCCAAAGCTGCTGGGATTACAGGCAATTGCCATGACGCCTGGCTGGGTTTTTCCATTTTTTTCATGAGTCAGGGTCTCACTCACTCAGACAAGCCTCAAACTCCTGAGCTCAAGCAATCCTCTCGCCTCAGCCTCCCACAGTGCTGGGGTTACAGGCGTGTGCCACCTTTTTTTACCCCTTTCTATCACAAACCTTTATAAGCTGGAATCAGGCACATGAGAACTTATGGAGAAAGACCTGCTGACATTTTTACTAGTAACATTTCCTTTGCATTGTTTGCAGAAGGTATAATCTTTATGGAAGGAAAGATTTTGATTTATTCTTATTTGCATATCTCATAATTACCAACATAAGGTATTAAATATTAAGTTACCAATAAAAAATTATTTCATTAGTAAATGTGTGAACCACCTTATCTATACCCAAGTAACCACAAAGTTGTATAAATAGCAGTTTTTGAGAATGAATTTCTAGGCCAGGAGATTAAAATTTATTTAGAACAAGGCCTGGGACATCTAAGAAGCCATTTGGGATGTTTCAAATGGAAAAGAAAGGCTAAGTGCTCTGTAAATGCTTGTTGAACAAGTGAATAAATGAATGAAAGAAGAGGCACCAAGACGATGATTACTTTCAAAGAGGTGAATATGGTCGAACTTGGGATGGGACACATGGTTTCTGGCCTCAGACTTCAATTTCCCGGCCTGAGTAGGGAGTATAAAAATTTAACCTTCTGGTAACTCATTATACCATATGTGCCTTTGTGTGGTTTTCTTAATGCACATTTTATTTAATAAAACATATTTTTAATTGGAGAATAAAGAATACTAACTTACATAAAATTAAAAAACTATTGAAAGCTTAAAGTGTTTATCTTGTTTATAAAAACAAAAAAGTATATCCTTATGTCGATGAGCGATCCATTCCATCCCTAAATTAGAGTGTCTCCTTGGGGGCCAATGCACATTCTCACTCTTTTCTCTGTCTATCACATTTGTTTCCACTAATGGGGCTAAGCCTTTCTGGTCAGGCAGGTCACAGAAGCACTTGAGGAGACAGAAATGCATGCAGAGGGAGCAGAATTTAACTAGCTCACATTGGACCCTCTTGTCCTCAATTTCTCCATCTTTATGGTATGGGATTCCCAAATATCGCGTCCTTTGCCACTTAAGGAATTTGGCAAGGTAGCATATGCCCCACCTGTCACAGCTCTGCTCCCCCCCGGTACAAAAGGTTATCCTTTAGCACCGAGCATGGAGAAACTCTCACCTCCCCAGAACAAAACAATGAATGAATTTTGTGGGAAACCCTACCTCACTGGAGGATAGAGCTTACGGTGATACAGCATTACAGATCTTCCAATCAGAAACTATAAGTGTGAGGGGGTTACAGGGTCATGGTGGGCATTTTGATGCTCTGAGACACTGTGGGTTTCCTGCTGGGTAAGACGTAAAAGTCATTTCTCTTTATACAAAATTTCTTTTTGGATTACTGCAATCCACGCATTTCAAGTGGGGGTGTCAGTGTCAGAAAGCTGTTCCTTGGTTTTACTGAATCACTGGAAGATGACAGGGCACTACACATAAAGACTGCTGCCTCCCACCGTGTCACTGAGAACCAGCCAGTGAGCCAGTGACGTCAGGCAGGTTAACAGCACCAGGTGAGGGGACAGGCTGACAGCTCCCGTGCCAAGGTCAGCAGTTACTGGAAGTGTTGGGTAGAGGACAAGTGGAATGCAGGGACTCCCAGAAGCCTGGGCCACTAGACCAAGAGATAGAGAAAGACTTCTTACAGATCCCCGTCTCACCCCTCCTTTTCTCCAGAAAAGTAATCAAATCTGGGCCACCCAACTTCCTACAGCAGACGCCAGAACTGACAATTCAGACCAGGGGAAATAGGCCTAAGACATCAACCCAAATAAGGGGCGAAAAGATGAACCATCAGTCAAACCAAACTCTACCCACTGTAAAACAGCTCGAGGACACCCCAACAATAACAACAACTAAGATAAATATCTCCTTGTTGTTTCATAAGACTTTTTCATTATTTTATTTACTATCCAGAGGAAGCAAGTAAGTGCCTAGAGAAATTGTGAGTGACTTCAGCTAGGTAATGAAGGTAGGGTAGGATTGCAACTTCAATTTGCTTTTATCCTCAAAGAGTGCAAAGGTACTTCCAGACTGGACATTGAAGTCAATTCTGATCCGTCTGCCAGACACAGGTTCACAGAGGATGTAGATATATGAATCCAAGTAGTTTTGGTTATTATTCCTTTGGGAAAAAATCTGTTGAAAGGCTGTAAAATTCTCACCAGGGTGACTGAATTGCATAAAAGTTCACGAGTAATGTAATTGAGTGGTTATTTATCAACTCGACATCAGAAAAGGGGTGGTCCCCTTTAACAATGAGTAAATCTCAAGTTCTCCCTGCTTCTGGGAGATTCAGTAGGATTAATTAGTAAATTATTTTTAAATTCTATGTAATTTGAAAGCATAATAATTTCACAAGAATTTTGTGGCAGTTGGTTAATATTCAGAAAGAACATTTAGCTCTTTAGAAGAAAGGATTCATACAAATATAATAATATGGCATAATGAACCTCACTGACAAAGAGCAACATGACATTTTTAACTTGGCAATGCTTTAATTACATCCTTAAAAATGAAACTTTCATTTCCAATGTCAGTCAGCAGGGATTTCATTGCATTAAACTTGATGTTATAAATAGGAATACAATGGACTCTGTTCATAACTATTCAAGAAAACAATTTATAGAGATCCCTTATGATACATATTATTGGACTTGCTGCTGTTTAGTTAAACAAGGCAATGATCAAATATCATCCTCCAATGAATTAAATAAAGGATACTTTGAATTTACTGGCTCTATCCTTAGGTGTTACCTTAGGCACCACAGAAAACGCAAGGTACTAGCTGGTCAGCTCGGGCAAGATAAACTGGTGCTTGGGGACGGGTAAGTCTGGAGCGTTCACATGCAGCAGGAGGTGGCATCTGAGGAAGGAGCAGCGAGGATGCCCCGGTCAGCCAGTGGCCACAGCTGGAAAGCCAAACTGAGGGGAAGAGGTTTAGGTGCCTATGGGAGGAAGCTTAGGAATATGTTTCATCTCAGGGCAATATTAGTAGAAAGAAGCCTCCAAGCCCCGAGTTGCATCCTGTTTCTTTCTTTCTTTCTTTTTTCTTTTTCTTTTTTTTTTTTTTTTTTTTAATTTTGCAGTTTTTGGCCAGGGCTGGATTTGAACCTGCCACCTCTGGCTTATGGGGCCGCCAGCACCCTACTCCTTTGAGCCACAGGCACCGCCTTTCATCCTGTTTCTTTTTGGTCTTTTCCCCAGTGATTTTTGTGAAAACTTTCAAATACAGAAATCTTTCATTTTTTATAAATCAGAATGCTCCTGTAGTGATTCCTATGGGGATATCTGATCGCAAGCAGAAAAATCAATTGCCAAAATCTGTTCATTTCCATGTGCCGAGAAGGGACAAGAAAACAGGAGAAACTTATTTGCCCAAGTCAGAAGTGGCAACTGTAGACCGTTCTCCTGTTCTCTTTGATCTAGTTCCAAAATTAAGTTAGGGCATTTTATAGTGAAAATCAGATCAGGGGTGGGGGATAGGAACATAATGAAAAGAATTATCTGAGTGGTAGGCAACAATCTTCTTTCTCTAGATAAAACCACAAAAATCTCTACTGCCTTCCACTGCAAAGCAATCTATGCTGCTGCTACAATGTATTTTGCATAAAGGGCGTCTGTGTAATTACAAATGTGAAAACATGAGGCAGGGGTTGACAGAGGTACAAGAAAAGGAACCATAGAAGCCCCAGGATCCAGCAACAGTGGGTCTTTAATAAATGCAATAAAGGTTTTATACCATAATAAAAGGATATACCATAATAAAAGGATATGGGGTAAATGCAGGAGTCTGAAGCTCTTGGGATTTTTGTTTGTTGTTCCTTTTTGCAGATAGCCAGGAAAACAACTAGCGTGAAGCTAAAGAATGTGCTCAAAGAGGACATTCGAGAACCCAGGGGATACCCTGATACCCAGTCTTCACACCACTACACTCCAGGAGACAGATCTAGAGGTCGAATAACCTGACTCATATATCACACCATCGAATGCCATATCATAGAGGAATACAGCCAAAAGCATTATTGAGGTCATCTGTATATTTTATTAACCTCAATGATGATGATGTTTCACTTCTTCTTAACTAATGTACTTGTTTCTGTAAAACCCTAAAACTTCTATGCATCAAAGGTCTGTGAATCCCACCACAGGACTATAGATGTAAAATGACACAAATAACACCCCCTACCGAAAGCCCTGGCTAAACAAATCAATTTGTGAAGGGATCTCACAAATGGACCTCTATACAAAAATACAGCATGGATTTCCACACTAAGACAAACCACTGCTGAGATTATTTCAGCAATCTAGGATGTACATCCTATTCAATAATTAAAAATAAAATACTTGTTCACACCTGCAAAGGAAATTCAACAACCTGGTGTAAAGAGGAGCTTTCTCACTAGCCCACATGAAAAGTAAGGCAGCCACTGGAATTTCAGAGAACTTGTAAGTTGAAAGTGGAGACAGTTCCCAATGGAAGCCATATGAGGTCTCAGGTGGAGAACTTTTTTGGCGGTGCCAAATTTAAAGGAAAAAGAAATAACAGCAAAATTTTTAAGTGAAAGGTCAGATATATTAAATTAGGACAAGCATACCAGGAGTACCAAATCACAAGGCTAAGTGGAAAAGCTTACTGAGTGAAATCCTACCAGAGAGCCAGATGCTACTATTGGAAAAACATTCTGATCAGAGCGGTTGGCATCAAAGTCTCCCCAACGTCTACTGAAACTGTCAAAGTATCAGCCCTATAAAAGGAACACTCATCTTTGAAGTCAACAGCAGGGAATTTTGTACTTGCCTGAAAGGAAAAACTATCTCAGCTGCATTACTATACTTAGAAAAGAAGGAACAAAAGCTATTTGCCTCAAGGACTCCTCAGCTACAAACTCAATTTCCAGGCAATCTCTGCCGTGCTCAAGAGAACTCCATGGTCGCTCAGGGAGGAGGGACAGCGCTTCCCTCTCAGGAAGACAAGTACCAGCCCACTTGGGACACTCAGCACCATGCTCAGGAATTCCCCATGGCCAATTTCAATTAAAATACACTAAGTGGAAATCGAAGTCCATCTTTCATTTCCAGCTTCACTTTCTGACTAGTTTGCCCAAGTCTGGAAGTTTGAGAAGTCTAGAACTTCTCAAAGACCCAGAGTCCCTCTGGTGTAAATGCCCTGGTCTAACTCAAGAGGAAAAATTGACATTGCTATTATGCATTTGGGGAAGAGAAGGGGAAGCCACAGACTGTGAAGTGAGTGGAGGTGGAAAGACATCTTCTTGTGTTTCCAAAGCTGGCTCTGTCCTCTGCTTAGCTATATGCCTGGACTGAGTTTCCTAAATTCCCTAGGATTTAGATTCTTGACTTATAATCTAAGCATTCAAAAAATGTTTCCTTAAAAGGAGTAACACAATGAGCTAAATGATCCTTTAACAGTACCTATCAAAGTGCCTTGCACGTCTATAGTGGTCGATTAATATTAATTTTGATAATGAATAAAATTATTTAATTGCCAGGTAAATTTACTTACAGAGCCAGAAAGCTACTTCAGATGCCCTTTCTTGAAGCTTCTTCCATCCTGTAAAACCAAGTCTCCTTCTCTTTTCCCTCTGACATCAGGAACCTGGGGTGGGAAGACAGGCTGCAGAGCCTTTGTCACTGTGGGCTTTGTCCTCTGCCTCACTCCAGACTGCCCTAACCTCTAGACCGACCCAGACCACGTCCAGACACCTAATATCCCAACTAACCCCCCTGGCTGTCCACAGGCTCCAGTTTCACAGATTTGTTGTCTTAATTCCTTCATGTTCACCCCTAAATTTTTAAGGATGTCTTTACTCATGACCTGGCAGGAAGCTACCACAAAAGTATCTTTGTTGGATAAGAGCGAAGACGATGGGAGAGGATTGTCCTACTTTGGGGTCAGAATAAGGAAAATTGAGTCATGCAGGAATTAATTCAATGTAAGGATCTTTAACACACGTGTGGATTTGTGGTTATGAGCACCACAATGATAAGAAAGAACAAGGGCAAGAAGGAAGTCGAAGATGGTGAGGATAAAGGGATGCACGTGTTCAAGGGCAAATCAAGACTACTGATACTGGTTATCGATATTTGAAAAACCAATAAAATGAGAATAGGAACGACTTAAAAATAGATTTGTTCTCTGTAGGAATAAAACTAATTACAGCCATTCATTGTGAACCACTTGTCATTCATGCCTAATTATCATGCAGCACAAGCACAATTATGTGTATTGTTAAATATTAAAATCATCGAACCAGAATTTTAAAGCTTAAAGAGACTCTGGAGACCATCTAGGTCAAGCCGCTCTTTTACAGACAGGGAGTTTGCAAGGGGAGAAGTTAAATGGTTTACAGAATCACGGAGCCGTGCTCTGGCAGGGGACACCCCAACCCAGGTCTGCGGACTGCCAGCCCAGCCTTAGTCCCCTCTGGACACCAGCCTGCCTGGAAACTTATCTACCTTTAGAGTAAATTGGATTTGATTAGAGTGTGAAATTCTACACTGAGCACTATTTTCTGTTTTGCCACAGAAATAGGTTAAATATTAGCAAATCACTCAAGTAGAAATGTTCCGTGAGAAATAGGAACTCTGGAGTAACACAGACTGGAAAATATATATTTGTGGGGCTGGGTGGAGGTTTCTGCATGTTAGATAAGTTGTGGAATTTGAAGCTGATGGAAAAATTAAAGAGTATCAAGAAAACCAATATAAGACAAATGAAACTTGAAAATGCCCCCGTTATCTTATGAAATACGAGGGTGGACAATTAAAGTTTGGGAACCCATCTTAGAAAAACTGCTACATACCTCATGGCTGAATATAACTATGGGCACTGTTGAAGTGCTCCTTTTGGGAAGCTGTGTACTGACACTAGCACCTAGTCCAGACTTCAAAGCACTTTCCCTAGGGTGAGTTCCTGAACGTAATTTTCAACCTCCTATGACAACACCTCTGATGACCACTACACTAAATATACTAAGTGGAAATCAAAGTCTGTCTTTCATTTCCAGCTTCACTTGCTGACTAGTTTGCCCAAGTCTGGAAGACTGAGAAGTCTAGAACTTCTCAAAGATCCAGAGTCTCCTTGTTTAAATGCCCCAGTCTAACTCAAGAGGAAAAATTGACATTGCTATGTCAGAAAAAGAGTTCTGAAACTGCTCTGAAGGGTGGATGAGGTGCTGAGTTCTGAAACTGCCCTGAAGGGGGGACGAGGTGCTGGCATCAGTGCTTGGCTTTCCAAGAGGAGTGCGTGAAAGGTGACCATGGTGATCTTCAGCCATGAGGTATGTAGCACGTTTTCTAGAATGAGTTCTCAAACTTAACTGTCCAATCTCATATGCCATGTGAGATATTAATTTTTATCTCAATAAATTACTTTTACCTAGAATCCTGTCTTCTTTTTCCTTGAGATAAAGAGAAGCTATGGAAGTCATTTGTACTGTTACATTAACCTGTATGAATGGGGATGCTTATTCCTAACCATGCCTCAGACATATGCCACCCCATATACCTCCTGATTGTTCCAAGCAAAGATGCTTCTTAATCTTCTTCCACCTTCCTACCCCAAGTACACGCTTATGTGGGGTAGGCTCCCACATTACAGAACTGAAAAATCATCCTTCTTCTAGTTACCTCTTTGTGCAACAAAGAGGTATAAACCCAGAAGATTCCTATAAAAATAATAGTACCAACATGGATTAAGTCTTAGTAGTTAGTGGTGTAAACAGCTGAACCTTGAGAGTATGGGATGAGGACTCTCAGAAGGGAATGGCGAAGGATGCTGGGGTAGAGGTGACTATGGGTCGGGTCTCTCTGTGCAACGGAGACAGAGCATTATTTATGTGGGGAGACAAACATGGGTTAGTTCATGGCTGTGACAATGGCGGTTCAGTTGCTATTGTTTCCACCACTTCCATACATTTCTAAGTAACGGACAGTGGATGCTGGGCATCTTCCCCAGTCACCATCCTGCTTCTTATTTATTTGGAATCCCTTTAAGGTCAATTGTTTCTCTAAGCAATTACCTTGGAATATATAGATAAATATATATAGTTGACTTTATCATAACAGTTAAATATCGTTGACAACTTCCATGATGTCACTGATCAAATTAAGGACTTGGAGGCTCCACTGAGGAGGATTCAAAATCCTTTTCCCACAGATTAGGAATGTCAGTCATGGGCAGTAGAGAAGTAGAGTCCCGAGTCAGGCAACCAGCCTCCCTCCTCTTCTAACGCATTCCTACTCTCTCACAGTGTGTACCTTACCATTATAGCCATGCTGTGTTAGAAAACCCATGTCAACCTATGGAAACATTTAAGAGGAGAAAGAGAACTCCTAAGCTCATCAACCTGACAATATTTCATAGAATGTTTCAGTTTTCTCTGATGCACCCACACTTTTCACATAGCTGAAAAGATTGAACATAGTGCTTATGGTTTTTTAAGCTCAATTGTATATCCTATTTCCATATATTAAGTCTTCATACATTTCACTTGAATCCTTATAAATTATCACATTAGTTAATATGCTGTTGTTTATTTTATACTACTATATAAACAATTTGCTAACAATGTTTTGCTATTGTAGGCATCAACTTATTAAGAAACTTCATGTATGTAGCATTTTCCGTCTTCTGGCACTTTTTTTTAGTATAAATTTCTAAAAGACAGCTTATTGTCACTAAGTTTTGGGGATTGTATGTGAGAGCGTGTATATGAAGCATATACAATGATATAAAACATAATATACATTTATGTGTATAGAACTATGGATGTATAAAAGGTCAGACAATGAAGTTCACAAACCTGTCCTCAAAAAAAAAAAAAAAGTGCTACATACTTCACTGTTGAACGTCACTATGGTCACCTTCACCTTGTGAAGCTGTGCACTGATGCCAGGGCCTAGTCTGCCCTTCAAAGCAATTCTGGAACTCTCTTCCTGGACTGGCTATCAGAGCTGTCATTGTATGAGGTCTGACAATGAAGGTCATGAACTCATCCTAGAAAAAGTGCTTTGAAGAGCAGACTAGACGCCGACATGAGTGCATAGCTTCCAGAGGGGAGAACTTCAAAGGTGACTGTAGTGATATTCGCCAACGTGGTACGTAGCACTTTTTCTAGGGTGAGTTCATAAACTTCTCTGACCGCGTATCTTTGTATAGATACACATTGCAACCAGAATGTTTGTCTCTTAAATTTTTACTACAAAATAATTTTCACATCTTTTAAAGAATTATTAATCAAGGAATCAAAAATACAATATGAGGAATAATCAGTCATTGAAACTTCAAGGCTATAGTGATCTAGAACTTGAAGGTAAATTTCATCTGAAATATGAGCTGATTTTGAGATGTTGAGGAAAACACACAACTTCTCCGGGTTTCAATTTGCTTATTTAAAATAAAACAATAAACAGAAATCTCTAAATACCCTTTTTTGCTAGTTGGTTTTCTATTAGTATGCATTATTATAACCATCAAATAAACACATATGTTACATCTTACCACAATAAATGGGATATAGACAATATGTTCCCTCAAAATGGCTGAATAGTGGAGTATTTAGGTAAATGATATTGAAAGGACAAACCTACGTATGTACTTTTGGGTTTAGTACAAAGAAATATAATGAGTTAAAATATCAATATCAATATCAATATAAATCTAGCCTGGCAAATCTCTTAAATGGATCTGAGATTTGAAACTAGCAACAGAAGGCAACATGCTTTGCACAAAACCATGTTTCCTATAACCTTGAAATTCTGAAAGGTCGTGAAGAAGAAAAATCAGACAGGCTCTTAGTCGGAATTGTCCTCAAGACAGATGAAGCTAATGGACTCATGTCAAAAGAAAGAAAATGAGATCGATGTTCTACAGACTGAGGTCCCCCCAGGTGCAAGGACATTCTGTCATCAGGTAAGTGGAATAAATCTTCAGGCGAATGAGAGGACAGATGTGGAAATACATTGGCAGGATGTACAGGTGATGAAGGCACCAGTCACATCTCACTTGGGAGGAGGGTTGTTGAGCAGCTGAAGCACGTCCTGCACCAAGAGGACCTTGATGTTATTAGTCTACCCACATGAGAGTCACTCCAGACCAAATGCGAAATGAAACTCGTCAGAGGACTCTTAGGATTACAGCCAGACAGGCCCAGTGTTCTACAGCACTGTGGGATGACTGCAGTTAACAACCACATATTATACAGTGTCAAACAGCCAGAAGGAGAATAGTGAATGTTCCCAACACAAAAAGTGATAAATGTTTGAGATGATGCATATGCTAATTACTCTGATCACCATACATTATAAGTATTGACACAGACCACTATGTACCCCATGTATATGTATAATTATTTGTCAGTTAAAAAAGAAAAAGAATTTTAAAATATTTGAAATATTCTCAAAATACAATTTACTGCAACATGGGGAACTACAATAAAAGTACATGAAAGTAGTTATTAAAATCTTAATGGGGGGGCGGCTCCTGTGGCTCAGCGAGCAGGGCGCCGGCCCCATATACCGAAGGTGGCGGGTTCAAGCCCGGCCTCGGCCGAACTGCAAAAAAAAAACAAAAAAATAGCCGGGCGCTGTGGCGGGCGCCTGTAGTCCCAGCTACTCGGGAGGCTGAGGCAAGAGAATCGCTTAAGCCCAAGAGCTGGAGGTTGCTGTGAGCAGTGTGACGCCACGGCGCTCTACCCAGGGCGATAAAGTGATACTCTGTCTCTAAAAAAAAAAAAAAAAGAAAAAAAAAAAAGAAATTTCAGCACCCTGGGGATAAGAGCAGGATCACTGAAGCTTCCAGATTACAATTAAAAAAGGTACATATAAAACATTCAGAATCATAGTGGCCTTGGGGACTCAACAGTGACATTGGAAGCTGGAAGACAATGGAACAATGTCTTTAAAATTTGGAGAAAAACTGGGCGGCTCCTGTGGCTCAGCGAGTAGGGCGCCGGCCACATACACCTGAGATGGCGGGTTTGAATCCAGCCAGGGCCCGCCAAACAACAATGATGGCTGCAACCAAAAAATGGCCGGGCGTTGTGATGGGCACCTGTAGTCCCAGCTACTTGGGAGGCAGAGGCAGGAGACTTGCTTGAGTCCAGGAATTGGAGGTTGCTGTGAGCTGTGATGCCACAACACTCTATCCAGGGTGACAGCTTGAGGCTCTGTCTCAAAAAAAAAAACCAACTATTTCCAGCCTGGAATTACAATTAGACATGCTATAAACATGAGAGCATAGAGTAAGTTTTAATCTCTAATAGATTACCCAAAGTCTTCTTTTTTCAGAAAGTTACAAAAGAGAAACTCAGAGAAGAGGCAAAGGGAGTTCCCAGGATGATTGATGGTGAAGATAAATGTCACACGGCAGCTGAGCACCAGCGTGGGAGAGGCAGCTGTCCAGAGTGGGGCAGGTGAGAAAGCTTTGGGAGAGATATCTCCGGGGAAATGACATTGCTGCCGTACCTGAAGGGCTATCTATTGAGATATAGAAAATTGGGTTAGAGTTTGGGGTTGACAGAGTGATCGAAAATTAAACAATAGCTCCAAAGAGAAAATGACACTCAAAACTAGGCAAACAAAAACATTGGCAATTTTATGTTTTTGTTTTTGTTTTGAGATGGCATCTCACTTTGTCACCCTCGGTAGAGTGCCATGCCCTGGTGTCATAGCTCAGAGCAACCTCAAACTCCCGGGCTCCAGTGATCCTCTTGCTTCAGCCTCCCGAGTAGCTGGGACCACAGGTGCCTACCACAATGTCTGGCTATTTTTAGAGACAGGGTCTTGCTCTTCTTGCTCAGGCTGGTCTCAAACTCCCGAGCCCAGGCCAACCACCTGCTTTGGCCTCCCGGAGTGCTAGGATTACAGATGTGAGCCAACATGCCCAACCCATTAGGCAATTTTATTTTATTTTATTTTTTTTTGAGGCAGATTCTCACTATGTCACCCTGGGTAGAGTGCTGTCGCGTCACAGCTCACAGCAACCACAAACTCTTGGTCTTAAGCAATTCTCTTGCCTCAACCTCACGAGTAGCTGGGACTACAGGTGCCTGCCACAAGGCCCGGCTATTTTTTGGTTGCAGTTGTCATTGTTGTTTAGTAGGCCCGGGCCAGGCTCGAACCTACCACCTTAGGTGTATGTGGCTGGCGCCCTACGCACTGAGCTACAAGTGCGGAGCCCCATTAGGCAATTTTAATTCTAGAGCAAACATAAAGGTATAAGAAATGTAATATAATTGTAGTATACTGCATATAATTGGTCCATTGTGTGGCTCAGCTGTACTTGGCTCACAGCAAGTAGTTAACCGATTTATTAAGTAGTTATGTAGATTTATTAAGTGATGTAATAGAGAAATATATTCAAGTTGCATTTGAAGACTTTTGAAAGTAGAACTTAATTCTGTCCGGAGAAGATAGGAAAGACTTCACAGTAAAGGAAAGAAATCTTTGGGTCTGGGATCTGGATGAATGAAGAGAGCTTGACAGGTTACAAGTGTGAAGGGCATTCCAGTGCAGAAAGGTATAAGCTGCAACATAGGAGTGTGAAAGGTCATCATGTGTTTGCAAAGAAAATGTGAACCAAGGATTTTTTAATTTTATTTTTATTTTTATTTATTTATTTATTTATTTTTTGTGGAGACAGAGTCTCACTCTATTGCACTGGGTGGAGTGCTGTGGAGTCACAGCTCACAGCAACCTCCAGCTCTTGGGCTCAAGCGATTGTCTTGCCTCAGCCTCCCAAGTAGCTGGGGCTACAGGCGCCCGCCACAGCGCCCGGCCAATTTTTGATGCAGTTCGGCCGGGGCTGGGTTTGAACCCGCAGCCCTCAGTATATGGGGTCGGTGCCCTACTCGCTGAGCCACAGGCGCCACCCTATTTTTATTTTTTTTGAGACAGAGTCTCAAGCTGTTGCCCTGGGTAGAGTACTGTCGTGTCACAGCTCACAGCAATCTCAAACTTTTGGGCTTAAGTGATTCTCTTGCCTCAGCCTCCCAAGTAGCTGGGACTACAGGCACCCGCCACAATGCCCGGCTATTTTTTGGTTGTAGTTGTCATGGTTGTTTGGCAGGTCTGGGCTGGATTCAAACCCGCCAGCTCCAGTGTATGTGGCTGGTGCCCTAACCACTTCAGCTACTGCCGCTGAGCCTGAACCAACAATTCATATTCTGCTAAGTTGACTTTTGGGTGCAAAGGCAGCTAAAGATGGACTGTTACAGACATTTAAGAACTCAGTGCATATTGCTCCCATAAATTCTTGCCCAGGAATATGCTAGAAGATTAGCCTTAGATAGTCAAAAGAGATCTTGACTAAAGAAATGGTGACACAGAGACAGGTGGCACTGATGATTAATAGCTGTAACAACTCACACAGAAAGAGAGGATCATACGTTAGTTACTCCCTAATGCTTCCACCTGTGAGACAGCCGTGCTGAGACAGTTCAACCTGAGTCTAATCACAATGGAAACCCAAGATGGTGGAGACTAATTTGAGTGAAAAGTTGGAAGAACCCAGATTTCTAGTTCCAAAAGGAGAAGGAGGGAAAGGGAGGGGTCAAGGATGAGAGGGAGACTTCCAGTGAAGGTCACCTTCCAGTGTTAATCCAACACTTCCTGTCTTTTTTTTTTTTTTTTTTGAGACAGAGTTTCCCTCTCTCTCCTGAGCTAGAATGCCATGACCTCATCCTAGCTCACAGCAACCTCAAACTCCTGGCCTCAAGGTATCCTCTTGCTCAGCCTCCCGCGTAGCTGAACTCCAGGTGCTGGCTACCACATCTGGCTAATTTTTCTGTTTTTAGTAGAAACGGGGTCTTTTTTTTTTTTTTGCAGTTTTTAGCCAGAGTTGGGTTTGAATCTGCCACCTCCGGCATATGGGGCTGGCGCCCTACTCCTTTGAGCCACAGGCACTGCCCCTAGAAATGGGGTCTTGCTTTGCTCAGGCTCCTCTGGAACACCTGAGCTCCAGGGATCCTCCTACTTGGCTTCCTAGAGTGCTGGGATTACAGGCATGAGCCACCTTGCCTGGCCTCAACACTTGTCTTTAGGCCAGTGACACTCAATGACACCTCCTATGATCTCTGAATCACAGTTTTGTTTTGCCTTAATTTTGGCTCTCTGTTGCAGAAGATTGAATTAATGACACAGCTCAATTCCTAGCACATGATTGTCATTAGTCTGTGCAAGGTCCTTCTCTTGTTTTATTTATTCCCCATTAACCCCATTTTTCGCTTGCATTTTCTTTGTCTCTTGTAGGCAAACATTCTTATCTATTTAATGTGCTTGTTTACTTGGTTGTTTATATAGTCCTTACAAAACAAGTATCTTTGTGTGCAGGTGCATTTTTGTTTACAAAAAATGTGCATCCTATATGTCCTAGTCTTGGGCCCTATCCTTTAAATCCAGCCCTGTTAAAGTGTGCATGTCTGATCTATTGCTCCCAATGGCTGCACAGAATTCTACATGCCCGTCCAAGATATTTTACTAATCTCCTCTTCCAGTGGTGGGCACCCAGATCTCCCGCTCACGGTATCACAAATATTTTTACAGTGAACATCTTTGCATATGTTTCCTTATGGACCAAGGGTATTTTACCATTGGATGGAGCCTAAATACTGCCCAATGTTCATTAACAATAATTAACATTTAGTGAATGTTACTATTACACCAGCAGTGTTTTAGGTTCTAGTAACATAGAGGGAAACAAGATAGTGTCTTTGCTCTCAAATTAGCTCATATTCTAGTGTAAAGACATTTTTACAAGTAGCAAAAAGTCCTTTGTGGTGAATTAAAACATGATGACGTGCTAATGTCAGCATGGCTACTTAGATTAGGTAGACATGAAGAAACATTAAAGCTGAGACCTTGAATAACAAGAAAAAGCTCAGTGAAGAGCTGGGTCTGGGTAGTGGTGGCCCTTTAGGAGGGAATGACCTTGACGTGGGAGAGCAGGAAGAAAGTCCAGTGTCGGGAGACTGTAGGAGGTGAGGAGGAGTGTGGAGGAAGAGAATATTATTAGTTATTTATTACCCTGCAACAGTGTTACCACAAATTTAGCAGCTTGGAACAGCTCAGCTGGATCCTCTGCAAAGCTGCCATCAAAGCGTCAGCTATGGTAGGGTTCTCATCTGAGGCTCATCTGCTTCCAAGTTCAAGTGGATGTTGGGCAGGGTTCAGTTTCTTACAGCTGTTGCCTGGAGAGCCCCTCAGCATCTTGCTGGGTATCTACTGGAGGCTGCCACCAGTTGCTGCCAGGCCTTCCTAGCAAGACGGGTTACAATCTTATGTAATGTTATCATGGAAGCGATGGCTCAGCACCTTTGCTGTATTCTGTGGGTTAAAACCACACCCAGGGCCCACCCACTGAAGATCTGGGGATTACACAAAGCATGAATACCTGGAGGTGGGGAAAAGGAAAGACAGGTGGAGGAGGGGGGGGGTTTAGATCATGAGCACCATCTTAAATAGTCTGGATTTTTCCCTCCCTAAATTAAATGGAAAATTATTAGGAGCCCTGAGAAAGAGATTATATCAGATTTAAAATGCTTAAATATCCATCTGGTTGTGTCTAGAAGAAATTGTAGTGAGGCCAGGAGGTAAACAAGAAATCCACAGGAGGCTATTGCTATATCCTAGGTAGGAGACAGCAGTCTCCGGATTAGCTGGCAGTGTACAGAGAGAGAACAGGATAGTACTGGGACGTACTCCGGAGGTGGAATTGGTCCCACTGCTGATGATTTATTGTAGAACTGTTCACAGACAAATTCAGTAGTGTGCTCAAGTGTGCTCAGACTATCACTAGGAGAGCCAGAATGACAAGTCTGCCTGCCTGGCTCTTAGTCCAGTTCTCTCTCTCCTGTGCCATTACAGGTGCCATAACACACACAGTATGTTGGGTCCACACCAGCTCTCATTTCCTGTCCTCTACCTCTCACCTGCAAATTTTGCTTTTAGCAGACTAACACAACACAGGCTGATCTGAAGGCCAGGCATTGTTGCTGAGACGCTAAATAATGCTTTTGGAATTGGTAACATTAACAGTGATAGTGGCAGACAGGGGTAGGAAAAGTAACTATCTCAGAGAGAAGATGCCTACTCCAGTATTGGCAAGAAGCCCTGTCTATTCCCACGTACGGCAACTCCCGTGATGCCCTCTTGAACACATCGACAAAAGTCTGGGCAGCCCAAGCAATGCAAAGCAAGGCCTACGAGACTGTGCTGTGTCCTGGATTTGTGCTCTCCTGAGATATGAGCTTTCTGTCTTATGAATCTGTTATGTAGTGTAATAAAGGCACATTATTAAATCAGCTATCCTGTGGAAAAGCTCTGGGGGATAATGGGACATGCACACTGTTAGGGCAGTTGTTCTCAACCTTCCTAATGGCACGATGTATTTTCATTGTTACAAAGGGACCATGACGACCCACAGGTTGAGAACCGCTGTGTTAGGGTGTGAGCCAGTGCATACCAGTTTGGAGAAAGATTTCTCCAGACAAAGGGGCCAAAACAGAAGTAAAAGAGAGGAGCTAGTGTTGGCAGACTCAGGTACTCAGGCTTTTTTTAGGGTGAAGGGGGTGAAGAGCACTTATGGCTGTAGCTAAATTAACAGAGGACCGTGAATGACTCCATCCATGTGTCTTCTCTCTTCTTAGCAGCAGGCTGGGAACAGAAGTGGCTGCCTTCCCTTTGGAGACAGGCTTATCACTGGGATTGTGATCTTGTGTGTGATTCTGCTCTAGCCGAATGGTTTTGGGCAGGGACTGACGCCTTTAGCTTCCACGTTCCACTCTTCTGTTCAGGAACTATTCAAGGCTGTAAATCAGATTCTCAAAAGCAGATTTAAAAGAGAAAGATTTACATTTCCTTTCCATTTGTTTAGTTCTTTTCAGATGTGGTGAAGACAGAACATCCCCCGTCTATGGAGTGTCTGTCAATGAGGAAGGATGGGAAGAGAGCAGAGGAGAGCGAGCGAGAGAGATCATATGATCAATCTTAGCCCTTACTGAGAAACTCTGACTTAGATAATTTTTCTGTTATTTTAGCAAGGCCATCCTTTCATAACCTCAGAATTATCCCACCTGAGGAATGATGGAACTGAAGTCTGAAGTCACAGGTGGAGGGTAGGTACTTGTGTGTGTGAGAGGGGGGAGTGGTAGTGGTACTTTTCTGTGTTTTTGACTGCCCACAAGCCCACAGGGCACCTTCTGCAGCTGGGGATAGGGAGGGTGGACGCTCCGACCCAGGGGTGCAGAGATTGACAGGTGAAAGTCACAGGAAGAGACTGATGGGTCTGAAGAATGTGAGCTGGACACCCCTGAAAACAAACACCACACATGCTGTGTTGATGGATGAGAGGATGACTAGGTCTCATTATATGTTGCTGATAGAAGTTTATTTATTTTTCTATGTCATAATATTATAGGGGTACACACATTTTGGCTACCTAATTTGCTTTTGTACATTTTAAGTCAGAGTTATAGGTGGTAATTGTACCTTTCATCCAGAAAGTGTGTGTTGTACCTGCTAGGTGTGAATTTACCCATCCCTCCCTCCCCTTCCCACCTACTTGAAGTCCGTTGAGTTTTGCTTCCAAATGTGCACGTGTTAATCAACTAGTTCCAATTCAGTACTGAGTCCATGAGGTGTTTGTTTTTCCATTCTTGTGATAGTTCACTTAGAAGGATGGTCTGCAGTTCCATCCAGGTTGTTACCAAAGACGGTACATTTCTTTTTGTGACTGAGTAGTAGTATGTGGTCTACATACGTGGTATACCACATTTTATTAATCCATTCATGTATTCATGGGCACTTGGGTTGCTTCCACATCTTGGCAATTATGAATTGTGCTGCTATGAATATTTGAGTGTGAGTGTCTTTTGATAACATGTCTTTTTTCTTTTGGGTAAATGCCTCGTAGAGGGATTGCTGAATTAAATGGTAACTCTGCTGATGGGAGTTTAAATGGGAGAGGAGTTGGGAAACACCTGTCAAAAGCATAGTTGGTTCAGCAGTTCTTTAAGGTTGTCTCCTTTGGATGTACTTCTCATGGTATAAAATAATACATAAATGAGAGTATTCATTGCATCATTGTTTGTAATAGCAAAAGGCTAGAAATACCCTTAATATTCTTCACTAGAGGACTGTTTAAATAAATTATAATACATTTAAACAATGCAAAACTACACTGATTAGAAAGAATGAGGAAAGTACTTGTATAATGAAAGAGGATGATTGCAAAGATACACTGTTAGGCTCAAAAAAGCTAGGTGCAGGAGTGTTTATCTGCAAACTCTTGGCTAGAAAAGATGATGGTAGTGTTGTTGGGGAATATATGTATTTATTTTTTTATATGTGCAAAGAAACCTATGGAAAAATCCATTACAAACTGTTAACACTTATTACCTTAGAGGGAGGGTAAGAGTGAAATGAGACTATTCCTATAACAGAGTGATTATATTACATTACTTATTCAAAAATAAATCTTAGGCTCGGCGCCTGTGGCTCAGCGGGCTAAGGCGCCAGCCACGTACACCTGAGCTGGCGGGTTCGAATCCAGCCTGGACCCGCCAAACAACAATGATGGCTGCAACCAAAAAAATGCCCTGGCGTTGTGGCGGGCGCCTGCAGTCCCAGCTACTTGGGAGGCAGAGGCAAGAGGCTCGCTTGAGCCCAGGAATTGGAGGTTGTTGTGAGCTATGATGCCACAGCACTCTATCCAGGGTGACAGCTTGAGGCTCTGTCTC
>CAUYON010014084.1:0-22270 GCA_963573935.1 Arctocebus calabarensis
TGACACGGTGGGGGTGAAGGAAGGGGAGAGCAGAGAGAGGAAGAATGAGGGAGGGGTGGGGAAAGGAAGAGCAGAGAGAGGGAAGGAGTGAGGGGGGTGGGGTCTTGGGGTCTTGGTGTGTGCCACACCTTTTGGGGGCAAACACGATTGTAAGAGGGACTTTTACAAATGCAACCAGTGTAACATAGTTTCTTGTACCCTCAATGAATCCCCTACAATAAAAAAAAAAAAAAAATAGAAAAACTAGCTGGGCCTAATGGCTCACACCTATAGTCCCAGCTACTTGGAAGCTGAGGCAAGAGGATTGCTCAAGCCCAAGAGTTTGAGGTGAGCTATGAGGACACCATGGCACTTTACCCAGGGTGACAGAGTGACACTCTGTTTCAAAAAAACTTCCCAAACCCAAAAACCTTTCTGAGATGCTCAGTGCCGGTATTTCCTAAAGATGTACACGTGTGTTCGTACCTACTCCTTCAGGGTACATACTCTCTGGATACACCCAAGTGCCCACTTGGGAGCTGGTCTGTCACCGTATGATGTACAATAGTCCATCATGACAGTAACTGCAAGGCTGTCAATATCCACTGTGCACAGTGCGGGGCCCTAAGCATTAGGAGGTCAGGTTATGAGTTCTCAGAAAAGGGAGGAAAAGCAGCACATGTGCTATTCCGAGTTGTGGAAAACGGGATTTCCTCCTCTATCTTCAGGCATCATTCTCCTCCAGACCCTCTTGCCACCTTAATTTCCCTGGATTAGGAGAAGGGTGTGATGTTGGGGGAGGAGTAGTGGTAAACATTTTCAGAATCTGTTTCAAGTGGCAGCACAAAATTCATGCTGTAACTTCAAATAGGAATTTGACTGGGTATTCTGAGAGCTCATTCCTTAAGAGAAAATGCTTAAGTATTGGGAATACATATAAATATGCTTTCATTTCCTTGTATCATTTAGTTAGCACATTGCTATTATATATATGTAGTAAAGTATTTATATATACATAAAAATTTTTTTTTTTTTAGACAGAGTCTCACACCGTCACCCAGGATAGAGTGCCCTGGTGTCACAGCTTACAGCAACCTCAAACTCTTGGGCTCAAACGAATCTCCTGCCTCCGCCTCCCAGTAGCTGGGTCTATGGGCAATCGCCACAACGTCCAGCTAGTTTTTCTATTTTTAGTAGAGATAGGGTCTCACTCTTGCTCAGGCTGGTCTCAAACTCCTGAGAAATCAAGTAATCCACCCACCTCAGCCTCCCAGAGTGCTAGGATTACAGGCATGAGCCACCGCACCCGGCCTCACATTTCCATGTTATAGATGAGGAAATTGAAATTCAGTGAAATCAAAGAACTTGTCTATGGGAAAATGGCTCAGAAGAAGCAAGTTTCACACCTAGATTGGCCTCACTACCTTGTTTCACAGGTGAGGCTGCTCCCCATCCACTGCCTGCTACCATAAGTTGGTTTTCCAGGTAGCCTGAATAGAAGAGTTCCTTGATTTCTGCTAACCTGGTGTTACACTATTTCTTCAATATCTCACATTCACTACCTTCAACACTCATTGGACAGCTTTGGCATGTCTAGTCACAGTATCGCTCCCTGAGGGTATCCCTCAAAGAATATAATCTAGAAAAAGGGCACCAGAAGTTCATTACATTTATAAGTAAAAAAGGGCCCATACCTGTCAAGTGGAACCCAATGAAGATTCTAATTCAGAAACTAAAGGAGAGAAGGACTGACATAGAGGCTGTATCTTTTATGAGAATAGCAGACATGTGGTATCCCTTTACAGGGTTAAGCACTTTTTTTTCCTGGTCTTTGTAAGTCTTGGCTACATAAATGGAGCACATGTCATGATTAGTACGTTAGTCACAGTTGGGAAACTCAAGTCGAGGTTTAGAAAATTATAACATTGGATTTTATAGCAATAAAGCCACAGTGCAAGGCAGGAAGCTATTATTATGAGAAAAAAAAAAAAACTCCTTTACACTATTGCCTCATCCACCCAGAAACTTCCACACAGGGAGCTGTTACCACACTTGTGATGCCCATATCTGGAGCGAAGGAGGAGCAGAAGAGAGAAAGAAAAAATTATATATGGGAGTTTGTTTCCTGCTCTTGGGACTATGATTCTCATGCCCTGGGAACCAGGAATATGGTAAGAAACTTGGGACACAGGCTAAGGAGTTCACATATCCCAAGGTCCATAGGAAGCGGGGAGGAATGCGAAGCAAAATGTCACTTATTTATAGATTTTCAGTATAGAAAGATCACTCCAAAAGCACAGTGGAGACCAGAAGAATAGGAGGTGAGACTAGGGGTATAAACCACAAGAAAGGCCTTTCACTACCCTAGAAAGAAGTGTTGATGACCAAGACCAACATGGTAGAGAAGAGAGTCGATTTAAGAAGACAAAATTGATAGCCTTCTCCCCCCCCCTCCGATAGATTGGACATGTGTGACAGAAAAGAGTCTGTTTTTGTACTTCAGATTTAGGTGACTGGGCAGATTTCAGTATCATTCTCAAAAATAAGAAATGCTAGTTCCCAGAAGAAGATGATGAATTCCATTTAGGAATTACCGAACATGAGACATCATTACAACAATCGTGTAAATTTGCCCAGGACACTGTTAGATGCAAAGGGCTAAAGCACAGGAAAGATATCTAGACTGGAGTTACACATTTAGAAGGAATCAAACAATATCTGAGGTCAGACAGTTAAGTTCATGAACCCATCCTAGAAGAATTATGGCATATCTCATTGCTGGATAACACTACAGTCACCAGATGGCCAAGAGGAGTGCCCTGAGGGTGACTATAGAGATATTCAGATATGAGATATATATTGCTTTTTCTAGGATGAGTTTGCAAACTTAATTGTCAGACCTCGTATAAGGAGGTAAAATGAAATAAGCACACTCCATCCTATCTCTCCCATCAAATGCAGCTAAAAAATAAAAAAAAATTAAAAAAAGAAAAGAAAACATCTACTTAGAGTCCATGGGGCAGCTGTTTGAATACTCTGGAATAGCCAAAGGCAATCTGGAGAGGAAGGCCAGGCTTTGAAATACCACCCACTGGAAAGCAGCAGAATTTCTCCAGTTGCCCTTCAGCCTAGACTCAAAGGAGCCTAAACCATGGACGCATCCACACAGAGAAAGCTACCAGAGAAGCCCTCTCATTCAGAATCAGGAGTAGGACAAAGTTCTCCTGTCAGTGATGACACGACGAGTCCGCTGGCACCCAAAACTCTGAGAGAGGAGACCATTCCTCTTTGATCACAAGATATATGCAGGCAAATTCCTGATCCTTTTATTTTTTTTTAACTTTTTATTAATCTGTTCTCTTCTACATTGGTTTTAGTTGCAGGACGTTTGCAGCAGACAGGAGTAAATGAAATCCCAGATTTCTGGCTAGGATGACTAGAATTAGAGCATCAGAGAGGCCAAAAGTATGGGGGAGATTGTGGGGAATGAGGAGCTTAGAAAGTGACCCCATAAAGTTGATGGGGTCAACTTTAGATTCATGCTAAGCTGTGCATCGTGGATCAGATTTTAAGCAGCATGTGAAGGACCTTGGAAATAAACGGAGACCATTACCCAGGGCCAGACTAGCCACTGTGTGGCACATCCATGGGGCAGATCCAAAGAGCACTGCAACAGCTCTGTAAATGAGCTGACATTGAAACCACAAACAACAGGAGGTTCAATGGACTTGAGCAAATGGACCTCAACCCCAACCTTGTGGTGTGCACTGCATCAAAAGAAGGCTTTAGAGCAGGGTGAGATCTTCTCTGTGACAGTCCGTTAAAAAAGTCAGAGTTCTGTGCAGAATCATTGCACATATTCTCCATCTGAGAAACCCGAGGGAAAAAACCTTAAGTCTTCAAAGAAAAAAGCAAAATAACAAAAAAATAAAAAATCAGTGTGGAGTGGTGTTAAATATACCAGAGCTACAATTCCACACTGAGTTCACAGGACTATTTCAAGCAGCATTGCCTCATTGTAGGATGCTTTGACTCAAACACATCAGATCTACAGGAGCCACAGACTGAATTATATATCTTAATTTGGCCTGCGAAGTGACCTGCTCCAGTTGTTCCCAGGGGAAAAGCACTTTGCAGCCTAGGGAGTCTTCACGTCTTCCATTTCCTCTGGCAAGCTCCAGGCTAATATTTTCTCTGCGACAACTGCTGTGATGATCTCTTCCCTTTTTTCCTTACTTTTACTTCACTCTACCCAAAATGGAAATATCTGTTGTGCTTCATCATAATGAGAAATTATTGCCTTTTAGGAGATGCTATTTAATGCTCATAGCATATTTCACCAATGCCTAAAATAAGATCTGAGAATTAGCTGTAGTCATTCAGTCTGCTGACTGTAGCCTTCCTAATTGATCCTGGCCTTAAAAGGCCAATGCAAGCTTTCTTTGCTCAGTGATCAGCACAGTCATATGACTCCTTCTGAGCCCTACACTACTAACTTGGATGACCTGTAACTTCCAATATTGATGGGAAGTTTTCCATTCATCTATTCAGATTTACACTCTATCCTTCGCACCATTTCTAACACCAAGAGACTGATTTTTTTTTTTTTTTGAGACAAGTCTCACTTTGTCACCCTCGGTAGAGTGCTGTGGCATCATAGTCCACAGCAACCTCAAACTCTGGGGCTCAAGTGATCCTCTTGCCTCAGCGTCCCAAGTAGCTGGAACTATAGCACCTAAGGCACCTGCCACAATGCCCAGCTATTTTTAGAGATGAGGTTTCACTCTTGCTCTGGCTGGTCTCAATCTGCTCACCTCGGCCTCCCAGCATGGCAGGATTACAGGCGTGAGCCACTATACCCAACCCAAGAAACTGACTTTTATAAACCCAGTCAAAAAATTCTCTTGCACTCTGGCTTTAGCCATTGGGAAACCATAGTGATGGGCTAAAGGGCAGAATGGGAAGAGGGATCAGGACTTTTATTTCCTAGCTCTGTCCCTCGGGGGCTCTAGTTTGGTAGTCTGTGTATCCTCTAATGAAGACCAAAGGTCCTCTTGGATGGCCCTCCTCCAGCAGTAGCCACTTCCTCTGGGTGCCAGTTGCTGCCCGCTGCCCTTCCCACTTGGTCCGACATACCTTTGGGTCCCACCTCGCATGTGTGATTTTGGACTAGTAGTGTCTGCTTGTCTCCTTCCTTTCCCCAAGGATGGAGTGCAGCACTGCGAGTTTTCAAATAGGAAATAGAAAACAAAGGAAGACCTACAAGAGCACTGCAACAGCTTTGTAAATGAGCTGACACTGAAACCACAACCAACAGGAGACTCAATGGCCTTGAGCAAATGGACCTCAACCCCAACCTTGTGGTGTGCACCAAAGGAAGACCTTTGGGCAGATTGAGACCAGCCAGAGCAAGAGTGAAGAGTTCCTTTGTTCCTGGAAGAAATTTTCTTCAAAGAACCTACACATTGTAGGAGTATGGGAATAATAATAATAATAAAATTACTATGCTACAAAGCAGAAAGAGATCCATTCTATAAGCTACCAAAGAGCAAGCCAGAGGAGTTCAAAACAAGAAGAAACCACATCATGCGTGTACAATGGGATTAATCCTTTGGGCAGAAGCAAGCATTTGAAATAGCCCTGCCTTAAAATGTAGAATTTGGGGGCAGTGCCTGTGGCTTGAAGGAGTAGGGCACCGGCCCCATATGCCAGAGGTGGTGGGTTCAAACCCAGCCCCAGCCAAAAACTGCAAAAAAAAAAAAAAAAAAAAAAAAGTAGAATTTTGACAGGCTAAGATTAAGAAAATGGAATTCCAAGAGAAGGGAACATTGTATAAGACTAAGAAATCAGCTAACATACAAAGGGAAAAAGCACTGCCTCTATTTTTTAAATACCTGTCAGGAAAGTTAAGCTGCGAAAGATAGAGTGATACCAGTGCCACACTGTAGAAAGATTTGAATCTAGGGGGGTAGGAAACAAACACTGTCATCATAGCCAAATGATTCATGAAGCCATTGATGTGTTGGGGTTTTTTTGTTTGTTTTCTTACCAGGGAAGTAGTATCTTCAGCACTAAACAAGATAAACGTAGGAGTAACATCAGAACAGAGTGGCACAGAAAAAGATCAGACAGGGAGTCCTCAGAGAAGCTGAGAACAACATGAAATTCGGCAAAGAGCTCAAGAAAGAAAGAAATTAGAAGAGAAGATGACTGAGAGAGTTTTAGGTAGTAATATTAGTAGAGTAATAGAAACTAAACTCTAGGTATATTATTGCAAAGAAAATGAGAAAAGGGTGATGGTTAAAAGGAGAAGATATTAGTATAAGAGTTATAACCTATACAAGGATTCAAATATAGTCTTTGCTGGTATTTTTGTTTCTTGTAAAGACATGGAAACCAACACATGTTTTTAGGTTAATAAGAAGAGGTAGTGAAGAGTGAGGTATTGATACAAGGGAAAGATGGGATAAAAGACGAGGCAATAGGCAATGGAAGGTACCAGGGGAAGAAAACATTGGTTCAAGGATACACAGGGAGGAATCAGCCTTGGATTCGGGAAAGAGATTGGTCTTGTGACCAAGGACTAGGGCTAAGTACAGGAGAGATGATTCTGAGCTAGAAAGCACTGAAATCAAGAGAGTTTACATATTCTCTCGATGATTTTTGTTGTTTTGACCAAGATTCTATAATTTTAGTACTTCTCTTTTGTATTTTTATAATGTCATAAGAAAGAAAGCACAAACCAGCTTTGCTATGGAAGCAAAATACCTATCTTTAAAAATAGAGGCAAAATTTTAGCCAATAGAATTATTTCAGTCAATCAATTTCTAACCAAACTTACAACTGGTCATCAAAGAGGAAAAGGGGGGCTCCTCTTTTGTGTTATTGTTATTTCCTTTATGGACCCACAAACAAATCCACTCAGATACCCTGATATACTGCAAATGTGAACACAGAAGTTTCTCTCAAAGACTTCTGGGAATCCTTGCTTCACCTCTCCCTTGGACCTCTTCAAAGATTCATTACATGAATAAAAATAAATGTCAGTTTGCTGTGTGATCTTCTTGTTTATAATATTGAGATCTTCAACACCTCCCTGACCTTAAGACACTATCTGGCTAACATCATCATCTGTGGCAGATATATAAGTATGAAGAGGGAATAAACTCCTTCCCCATGATTTAAAAAAAAAAAATGTGTAGGTAGGATATTCTCACTCATTCAACATTTAAGGCTTTACCAACTATGGTTGACTTAACAGCATCTCATGAAAAGTGGGTTTCATACATTCAGCTTTATAATTGATAAGACTGCTTCCTTTTCAAATATTAGAAGTATCTTTTTAAAGACATGAACCCATTCTGTGGAGTTCACTTTTATAAGAACTTTGCATTAGTAATGATCATTGCATACGTTAATCAGATTTGCATTTCCAGATTATAGAAACTGCTCTTGAACAATGGCTTCCCCATTAGAAAACGAGAAGCTTAAAATAGGCTCCTCTGTTTGACAGACAGACAGTTGCAACCCCAGTTTACAGAGGATCAAGTATCCGGGAGGGTATTTTGAAGGTAGTCTCCTATTTAAAAGTCTGCCACAGAGCACAGCTCTTGAGGAGGAAGGGAGGGGCATGGGAACTCTCAGAGACAAGGCAGCTCTTCCATCACTCCCAAGTGCCCCATAGCCACTGATGTTAATTACCTCACGTTATATGTGTTTAGATTGCATAAAATGCTGCACATCTTTTCATAAACCACAGTAATATGACATCTGGTCATGACTTCCATAAAAGAAAACAAAAAAGAAAAAGAAAAAGAAAAGAAAGACTTCCATAAAAGAAGTTGTGTGGCTTGAACTTCCATTTGAGCTGTACAACCTATCTTGGACAGAAAAATACCTGTCTTTGAAAATAGAGGTCAAATTTTAGCCAATAGAATTATTTCAGTCAATCAATTTCTAGCCATACTTACAGCTGGTTATCAAAGGGGAAATTTCTGATATGGTCAGAGGATCTTTCCAGTTGCCCTGCCAACAAACATAGCAGAGGCTGTCATTGTCACTGTGCACACAAAGAGGCTACAGGAGACCAGACATTTTAAGGTGACTTGGTGACAACTAATGACCAATGGACCTGGGACTCAAATCCAGGTTCCTGGGCTCCCAGTAAAGTGCTCTTTCCACTGCCCTACTACAGCTAACATCACCTTTAAAAAACAAAGAAGAAGAAGATGACCAAAAAAATAAAATTCCATTAAAAAATTTTTATTGTTAAATTGGACTTAAAATGCAATATAGTACTACACAGAGTGAAGCAAGCGGGCTCAAAGCCATTTCTTGGCATAGTTTCTTATTTAAATATGCTTTTATTAGATCTTAAATTAGATATATTTTTAGAAGAATTAGATGTCTGATCAAAACTCAGAATCGTACAAGAGACTATATAGGCAACAGTTTCATAGAAGTGTCTGCTTCCCGAAATTTAATACACAAAGCAGAGAAACCCTGAAAATACTACTGCCCCTTCCCCCCCCCCCACACACACACAGAAAAATTTTTCACATGGATGTCAAAATAGTTAAAGAAATTTTCACCTACATATCGTCCCTTTTAAATGAGGGGTTCTGCCCTAGTTGCATTCTTTTTTTATTATTGTCATTGTTGAACTGGGGCAATAATGCCTCAAAATTCCATGATGCCTTTTTGAAGAAATCTCACATACGTAATCTTTTTTTCATAATCTTATTTAAATAAACAATTTTTCTGAAAATTGTAGAAAGATCATTATGTAAAAATGTGAGATACACATGAACTGTGCTGAGGAAAGTTTGAGAAAAATAGCTGGTTTCAGGGCCACCAAACAAAATGGTCCAGTTTCTACTTCAAAATCATCCCTGGTGTGCCCACTATACACCAGACATTGTCCTCTATATTATGCTAGATGGATCTTTTGCCTTTCTTCCTTATATTTCCTTTCCCCTCACTTGTAGTTCTTTCTCTTTCCTGTCCCTAGGAAAATTCACTATAAAAATAGGACAAGATGTAAGTCATTTAACTTTTGACTTTATGTACCAGCCATCACAGTTGTATTTTTATTCTCAGGGTCACCTGTCAATGGAGAGTGATAGGCGGTGAAGTCAATTACAGGAATTCAAGCTTCACTTAAATAGAAGAGGTGCTGATGTGGACAGAGGATCTTTCCAACTGACAGAGTCCTAGCATTTCTGCCTGCAGCTAAAACCCTACTTAGGAATACCAAGGGTGTTGCCATGCTTTGGTTCTCAAGCAAAAGATGAAGGAACAGCCTGTGCCCTTAAAGAGTTAAGATAATGCTCTCACTCACTGCTCACTCACCATGAACTGCTCACTCTTCTATGGGCTTTACCTATTTAAACAAATTGATTTTCACAAAAAAGTCATTAGGTAAATATTATGATTATCCTTGTTTTATAAGGAAGAAAGTGAGGCACAGACAGGGCAAGTTACTTGTCTAGGGCCTCTTAGCTACTAAGTGGCTGAACTGGGATTTGAACCCATGTGATTTGATCCAGAGCCCTAGCTCTTAAAATACCTTACAAGGCCAGGCACAGTGGCTCACACTTGCAATCCCACAACTCTGGGAGGCCAAAATGGGAGGATAGCTTGAGGACAAGAGCTCAAGACCAGCCTGAGCAAGAGCAAGACCTCATCTCCATTGAAAATAGAAAACATTAGCCTGGCACGATGGTGCTCACCTATAGTGCCAGCTACTTGGGAGACTGAGGCAGGAGGATCAATTGAGCCTAGGAGGTTGAACTGAACTATAATCACACCACTATATTACAGCAGGGGCAACAGAGCAAGACTCCTTCTCAAAAAAAATCCTTTACAGAGCAATCCCAAGCTGGGGTGGGGGAGGTGCACAATAGGAGGTGAGTAGAGGGCCAGCAGGGAAGCTTCATCTGTATTTACAGCCATCCCCATTGCTGGCCTCTCCATCTCCACCTGAACTCTGCCTCCTGGCAGACAAGTGGCAGCATTAGATTCTCATAGGAATGGGAACCCTACTGTAAACTGCAAATAAAGGACAAACTGCCGGAAAACAAGCTCAGGGTTCCACCAGTTCTGCACTATGGTGAGTGTATAATTATTTCTTTATGTATTGCAATCTAATAATAATAGAAATAAAGTGCACAATAAATGTAATGTGCTTGTATCATCCTGAAACAATCCTCCCCACATAGGCTGGATCTGTGGAAGAATTGTCTTCCATGAAATGGGTCCTTGGTACCAAAAAAGGTCAGGGGCCACTGCCTCACAGGACTGACCAGGGACTCTAAGTCTCATCCAAAAGACAGATCCTATTCATTTACTAATTTCTCTTCTTTAAGTCATAAAATATGAAGAACTCACCCCATGTACAACCGGTCCAGGACTGATCAATCTTCTCCTGAGATAGTTTCCACTTGGGCAGCGCAGACCGAGGAAAAAGTAATGAACTTGGAGTCAGAGGGCTTGGGCTCAAACCAGCTTTGCCAATTACTAACAAAGCACTCTTCCAAGTCACTTAATTTCTTTGCATCTCTGTCCTCATCTGTAAAACTGTCTTTGATTCTCCCTATTTACAATGCGATTCCAAGATCCCACCCTGTAGGGAAATGGAACCAACTCACCAAATTATTTTCTAGGAAGACAGTAAAGTCAGGGCACAAACCTAGACTTCAGAAGCCAAAAAAGAACCTAGACTTCTGGAGCCAAAAAAGACACCACAAGTCAGTAAGGGGTAGAGACAGGCAAAAGAAATGGTGTAAGAAATTTAGATATAGGGAGGAAAGCTAGGCCTTCATTGGTAATACAAGAGCTAGAAGGAAAGTCAATGTACTGTTGAAAATAATAGTATTGAATGTTAAAAAATTTAAATGTGTGCAAAATGAAAGAACTAATGTAGGCATACTATTTTTACCTTTATTATAGAAGAAAATTCACTATTAACATAAGCAAGACCTAGGACACAGTCACCTCTTCACCCCAGCACTTCTAAAGTTCTTCCCCTTGGCTTGGTCCAATCACTTTATCTGGTATTTAACATGTATCATGAGAAGAGATGCCTTTAACCACTTCTTCCTGGCCTACATATAAAGGCAAACGTCTTTAACTCAAGACTTTCTCAAGCTCCTACCTCCTAGTGTAAACCAGTTTATGATATCTCCATACCCTGCTCTGGATCTCACACCTGCTTAGCCATCCTTTGCTTTGAGTGTTTGACTCACTCCTACCTGTGCCCATGAACTCAGACTTCTGGTTATCCTTGGGGGTCTAAGTCTCTTAATCTTGAAGGCCAGAGTATCCCTTCTTCCCACTCCTTACTGAAGCTTTAGGACCATTACTGCCTAGGTTCAAATCCCAGTTCTTCCATGTAGCCTGGTAATCTTACATAGCTTTGTAATTTGTATGTACCTTAATTTCTCATCTCTAAAATTAGTTAATAATGATACCTGCTAGATCTGTCAGCATTTAGAATACAGTGACTAGTACATAGTAATCCCTATACAAGTAATTCCTGTTATTAGTACATACTCCAGACCCTGGGAATAGCATTATCAGGAAAAGAATCCCAATACACCCTGCCCATTACCAACAAGTCTTTTTTGATGCATTTCTCTTATTTGATCAAAAGCTCCCTAAAGGGAAGGACTCTTGCAATCAGCATCTTTGCATTCCTTACAGTATGTGTCTTAAAGATGACAGATATTCAGTAAACAGTGGATTGAAGTATTATTATCTAAAGGTAAGATATCTAGCTGGTACCTCTGCCGGAAAATGCAAGTATATTATTTGTAGTCAGAATTAATGATTAATGACAGCTTGAGCTTTACTTCCCAACAAATATAACAATTAGATAATAAGATTATTATCAATAACAAAATGGGCTTTCCACCACTAAAACACTCACCAAGGAGAGAAAAATATAAAAAGTACAAAAAGTCAGATTAGAGAATAAAATATTAAATTGATGCCAAAATTCCCATTAAAACTCAAATTAGTTTGAGTGTGGGAGCTCATGCGTTATTTTAGCACTCTGGAAGGCTAAGGCAACAGGATCCCTTGAGCTCAGGAATTTGAGACCAGCACAACCAAGAGTGACACCCATGTGTACTAAAAATAGAGAAATGAGCTGGGCATTTTGGTGGACAACTGAAGTCTCAGCTACTCAGGAGGCTGAGGCAGGGATCAATTGAGCCCAGGAATTTGAGGTTGCTGTGAGTGAGGCTAATGCCACGGCACTCTAGCTGAGGTGACAGAGTGAGACTCTGTCTCAAAGGAAAAAAAAAATCAAATTAAATGGCAGCAGGGAATGTGAAAAGTGAAGAAAAGAGACTTTTAAAAATGCTCCCAGATACTAACCAAGCTCAGAAATGGATTTATGAAACCTTGATCTATTCTGCAGAGAAAAATAAAAGATACAAGTTCAGAATTCCAACATATGTATATTTGAACATATCTACTTTTGCTGTTCCTTTTGCTCAAACAGCCCCAGAACCTTTATGACTTAATCTCCGGCTAACTTCAGGTATCTGCTCCAATGATACATCATAAGAAAGGGCTTCCTTGGTCATCCAAGTTGAGATAGTGCCCATGCCCACTGCCACTGACTCTCCCCATGACCGTAAAATGTAACCGTGTGAAAAGAGGAGTTGTGTTCACTGCTATGTCCTATCTTGAGAGTTCGTGGGTGCTCAATAAATATCTACCCAATGAAAGGTGAACTGATTAATACAAATATTAGTAAAGATCTATGTAAATTATTTAAAATAGTGCCTGGCACATAGCGAGCACAGTTAGCTAAGTATGGTAGGGACAGAAGCAGCAGTATTCCTCCTCCAATGCTTTTTGATGTTTTGGCAATGCAAGTCCTCTGCCTTGGGTGACTAGAAAAGGTAGGAAGATTAAATGGGGAGTGGGAAGGTAGATTTAAAAGCCGGGAGTGGAAATATTTACTTTTTTTAGGGGGCCACCAGGAACTACTAAGGTGCTCTTGCAGTACGGCCTGGTTGGAGAGGAAGCTTTCGTGCAATAAGGGGCATAACTGTATGTGAGGAGTCTGGGAGGAAGGTGCGGCCTAGGAGCCCAGGGCCGGAGTGCAGCAGACTGGCAGGCACTACAGTGATATTAGTCCACCTCCTTACCTAGGTCAGCCTTCACTTGGGCAGGTTCCAGGCATTGGGATGTAAAAAACGTGATGCCGCCAGGCCTGTGTAGAAGAAAGAATCAAGGCTTACTTGAAGCAATCTGACACTCGTGTGTGTGTGTGTGTGTGTGTGGTGTTATTTGTATATATAGGAAGGCTAACTTGAAGGGGCTTTCAGAAATAGGGAATCACGATGCTGACCCTATTCTTCCGGGGGAAGGAACATCTTCCCTGTGGACACTGCCCTCTGCATCTTCCCTGAGGACACTGCCCTCTCACCCATACCACTGCATGGCACAGCGTGGTTTGCCCAGCACTGAGGAGTTTCCAGGATGCAGACCCTTCCGTGCGAACCCCAGCAGTCCTGGGTAGGCCAGTGCCTGTGGGCCTCCCAACCCTGCAGTGCCGCCACTCCTGCCTGTGCTCATCTGCTGTGTGCCCACACTGCAGCCAGAGGCACCATTTAAAGCAAAAAATTCTGACTATGTCACCTCCCCAGCTAGTCACACCCAGTCGAATCCCTTCAGCGGCTCTCCAGCTAAGCCCTTAACACGGCCTCAATAACAGTATGTGAGGAGGTGGTCGGGCCCTTACCTATTTTTCCAGTTTGATTTTGCATCATGCCCCAGATATGGTCACCGTTTGGTGGCTCACATGCAAGCCACTCTCTTCAGCCATGGGGCTCTTTGAGTGACTGTTCTCTCTGCACAAAGTATGATACCCATCAGTCTTTCACATAGTTTCACTCCTAAGCATTCTTCATCCTGTAGCTTTGCCACTACCACTTCTTCAGAAATGTCTCTCCTGACCTTCTGAGTAGACAAGTCCCCTTTTCTATGCCCTTTTGGACTTGTGGCCATCACGGCGGGTGTCTCACATCCTCACCCTCCCTTGCACACAGGTTGGTAATGGATGACATTAGAGCAACAGATAGGGGCCAGATCAGAGAAGCTTTGCAGGCCATGAGTTCAAATTTTATTCTAAATCCCACAGGAAATTATTGGAGAATTTTAAACTAGGAAGGCAAAATGTGATTACATTTTTAAAAGGTCACTCAGGCTGCTACCTAGAAAATGGGCTGAAAAAGGGCAAGTATTGAAGAAGAAAGAGACCAATTGGGAGGTCAGAGTAGTAGCTAAGATTAATTTTCTACAAAGAATCACTGGAAGTGCAACTGACTATTTAATGAAAAGTGGCTTTTTGTGGCACAGCAACTACAGCCTTCAAGTTCAAGGTCAGCTGCAGAAAGTAGCTTACCTGGGAAGACCCACTGATGCCTGGCTCACTCCAGTGGGTTCTCAGAAAGGGGCTAAAATCTTACTCTTCCAATGTATGAGGCACAGATAAACAAAAGGGACAGAAAAAAAGATAACACAGTTTATCTGTAGTATTGACATTACACAAGTGGAAAGCAATTAGGGAAAAAACTATCTAAAGAGGGGAAAATGAAAGAAAGAAAGGTTGAGAAATGCTGTTCTAGAATCTCAGACAGACCGTAAGCTCCTCCTTAGGGCCATCCATTCCTCTTAAGCTGGCCTGGGGTAGCCCCTGTCCTGCTAGACTAATAGCCTTGAAACTTGCCTGTCACCTCACATTCCTTCCGAGAGGTACAGACACTGACTAATTCATCTTCTCAATGGGAAGATGGTCCAGTAAGATAAGGTGGTCTATTTACAAGCCAGCCTCTCTAAACACAGATACTCCTGTTCCGACACCCTTGAGATGTACAAGTGAAGGAAGGAAGTTTCGGGTGATGCAGAGATCGTAAAACTTGGTGGGATCTCTTGCTGTGTTTCATGTTTCTTTTACCGCTAAGACTCGTCTGCCTCTCACTTGATGAATTCCTATGCTTTCAACAGAGCCCAGGCACAAATGTCTCCTTCCCTGGGAATCTGGGGGGTGGAGGAAGGATTGTCCCTTTTCTGAGCCCCCAGATCACTTTGTAAAAATAATATTAATAGCTACTATTTCTTGAACACTTGTGGCAGGCATGATGGTAAACATTTCACCTGAATTACTTCATTTAATCTTCTGTTAACCACTGTTAACCTGTTAACCCCATTTTACAAATAGGAAACCAAGGCTTAGAGAAGTGAAGGAACTTGCTTGATGTCAGATTAATAAATGGTAAAGTGAAAAATTCAACACCTCTGGACTTGAGGTGTTGGACACCTCAACACATGATTTTTCACTCACCCACTACATAATAATCAGAAGTTCGGGTGCCTCTTTCTTCTATTATATCCAATATAAGTGATCCAGACCTAGTGTCATGAAAAGTGACTGAGGGTTATAATCAAATCTTGTTGTAACTTAAGGATATTACTTATTGAGACTCAGTTTCCTCATCTATAAAATGCAGACAATAAACGCCTATGTAGTAGATTTATCGTCAAGATAAAATTAGATACTAATAGGTAAAGTACTTACCATAATAAGTGGCATATAACTACCCAATAAAAAAAAGTATTAATTCAGAGTCCATGGAATGCCAGGCCCTATGATGGATAATGAGCATAAAGAAATAATAAAATACCTCTCAAGGAGTTAATATACTGGAATCTTAATATACGTCAATTACTCTCCCTTCTTAAGGACAAAGATTGGGTATTATTCAACACTGAATTTCTATTGTTCAGTAACACCTAGCACTGAGTAACATTTTAGCGAATGAATAATCATGGTTTACACAATTTTATAGACTCAAAGTATTGAGGATTATGAGTAATTATGTCAAATTAGTGGGTTGGTGTTTATTAAAAAGTAGGCAAAATAACTAAAAGCAAAGCCCAAGGATGCCACCTCCAGTGGCCATATGCATTAAATTTATTCAAGCCTAGTGCTACTACCAAAAAAATCCTCAAAATTATATTCACAGAACAAAATGGAACATTACAACCTAAATGATTTAGAAATAATGGTATCTAACAGTACTCAGGAGGTGTGAGGAGAGCAAAGGGGGAGGAAGTTTCAAAAGTATTAATCTTTCAAAAAAGGGAGTCAATTGATTCTGTCTAAAGAAGAAAGTAATTTATCAAAGCAGCAATATAAGGACAATGACTTCAACTTCATAATACTTTTTTAGCCAGATTTTTTTTAAAGAAATAATATATTTTGAGATGAGGTAAACTTGCTTAAAGTTTGACATTCCTTTAGTTTCAGTTTAGTCTCTTTTATTGCTCAAAATTCAAGAAACAATGAATGTATTATTTTCATTATAAATAGCATCTCTATTTAATTTTATAAAGCATTGCTATCTAAACATCTATCCAGATAGATAAATAGGTGGATAGCTTCTGAAATGCCACCTAAGGTTAACAATGACAATCACAGTATTTGAAATCATTTTAAAAAATTATCTTTGTAACTTTCTGCCTTATTTGAATTATTAATAATCAATATACATCATTTTTTAAGAGTATATTTCCTAAAACTACCAAGAAAAAAAAAACAAATATGTTATGATGTAGTTAATTTTTCCTGATAGGAAATGCAGATTGTTGTTATTTTCTTTTTTGTACCTTTTTTGTATTTTTTAAATTCCAAAAAATAATTTTTTTCAAAATAATTTTATATGAGACTCTACATTCATGGTTATGTTACTTTCCTTTGATTTAGACCTTACAGAAGATAGACTTTTTTTTCACTTATATTACAAACCAGGGACTGGGCATGGTGGCTCACGCCTATAATCCTAGCACTTTGGAAGACTGAAGTGGGTGGATTGCCCTGAGCTCACAGGTTCGAGACCAAGTTCACAGGTTTGAGAGCAAGAGCAAGACCCCCCATCTCTAGAAATAACCGGCTATTGTGGTGGGTGCCTATAGTCCCAGCTACTTGGAAGGCTGAGGCAAGATAATCCCTTAAGCCCAAGAGCAAGAGTTTGAGATTGCTGTGAGCTATGATGCCAGAGCACTTTACCAAGGGTAACAAAGTGAGACTCTGTCCCAAAATTTTTTTACGAATGATTTCTTTAAAATTACTTAAGAAACCTATTTACAAAGCAGGGTGAATAGGATTTTGACTACTCTTCTAAGTGCAATTTTTCTGAGTAAAAGTCTATTTTCAGGCCAGGTGCCATGGCTCATACCTGTATTCCTAGTACTTTGGGAAGCTGAGGTGGAAGAATTGCTTGAGGCCAGGAGTTTGAGCCTAGCCTGAGCAAGACCCCTGTCTCTACCAAAAACAGAAAAGTTAGCCAGGTGTGGTGGTGCCAGCTACTCAGGAGACTATGGCAAGAGGATCACTTGAGCCCAGGAGTCTGAGGTTGCAGTGAGCTATGATGATGCCATTGCCCATTAAAGAGCCAATAAATGGTTGTATGCATGCTTGCATTTTTAAAGGATTTATATAAAGAGAGAGAGATTATGAAAAGCTTCATGATGTCAGACTATGTCTGATAGAGTCTTTAAGATCAGGATATTCAAACTAAGAGGCTTTCCTTGTCCCTCCTTGTTTAAGACAGGATTATTGAACGTCAGCTTCTGCTTGCTGTAGTCAGTGACAAATTAGAGTAATCCCCTCAGTTAAGAATAATAATCTAAAATACACAATGATTATGAAGCTGTTAAAAGGACTAGCTTACACGTAATGTTTTGGAGGTAGTGGATAAAATATCTGAGCTGCCTGGTTAGGTTCTTCAAAAGGTGCCATTGCAGGGCAGTGCCTGTGGCTCAAAGGAGTAGGGTGTTGGCCCCATATACCAGAAGTGGTGGTATAAACCCAGCCCGGCCAAAAACTGAAAAAAAAAAAAAAAAAAAAAAGTTGCCATTGCAATATGTTTTTTAATTTATTTATTGGGTAAAGATTTAGGGGGGAATTGATATTCTGATTAATCCCTTAAAACATTACTCAAGGAATCTATTCAGTTTCATGTACAAATTCAGTACTCTCTGAGTCTCGTATTATTATATTAATATTACAGAAAATTCTTTTTTACTTTCAGTGAACCACTTGCTGTGAAAACTTTAACCACTGTTAATAGAATTTAGCTAATATAAAATAAATTTGTGTTTTACATTTTAGAAATGCCTTTTTTCAAAGAAGTTTGTAGCCTACTTTTTTAAATGAAGGACACTTTATAAAACTATATTCATGAAATTCTCTTACTCCTATTTTATTCTGTCAAAATGTAGGTTGTCATATCTAGTTGAGGAGTTAATAACATTCATAGGAAAAATGACATAATCTTAGATTTCAAGAAAACTGCAATGTCCTTCATCCCATCCCATCCATCTCCCAATGCTGTCCCCTATCCTTCATCTGAACATTTGTGAATGGTCACCCAATCTCGTCTTTAATTCTTATATTGCAAAGAGTTCTCTAACCCAAAAGGAGACCTCATGGCATTCCAGATAGCTGTAAATGTAAAACACTTCTCCCCTATTCTGAGTAAAAATCTATTTTCAAGCCAGGAGCAGTGGCTCACAGCTGTATTCCTAGCACTTTGGGAGGCCAAAGTGGAAGAATAGCTTGAGGCCAGGAGTTTGAGCCTAGCCTGAGCAAGACCCCTGTCTCTACAAAAAACAGAAAAGTTAGCCAGGTGTGGTGGCGCCAGCTACTCAGGAGGCTGTCCCAAGAGGATCACTTGAGCCCAGGAGTTTGAGGTTGCAGTGAACTACGATGATGCCATTGCACTCTAGCTGAGGTGACAAAGAGAGAGACTGTCTCAGAAAAAGAAAAAAAAAATCTATTCTCACTAATTTCTTTCCTTGGTGCTTGCCAGGGCTACAATGAGTAAATCCAACTCCTCCCCTGTCTTTGAGCATGTCACAGCTAGTCATGTGTCCTGAGACATCTTGTCATCCTGACCAAACCACCACAGCCTCTTCAGCAAGCCCTCCAATGAAGCACTTTCTGCCTTAAGAATCCTGCATTATCATCTGGCTGTTTGTTCTGTACTGGGTCAATGGTCTCGCTACAAAGCAATGCCCACAGTTAAAAGCAGTTTGTCAAAAAAAATGCCAAAAGCTGTTCTAGGATCACAAATACAATTCTAGCAACCGTCACTTTAAATAATTAGACAAACACATCTTAACCAGCTAGATCCTATCTTGCTATCTCTTTGCCTATCTTGTATTTCAGTGTCCTCTTCACCAGGTTTTTCTCTCTCAACAGTTCTAAAGGCCATTCTTAAGTTACTTTGGGTGGTGAGCAACTGAAATGGATTTTGCTTACCTTAAGCAAAAAGAGAAGCAGATTGAATCTCCTAAAATTCATGGGCAATTTCACAAAACCAGGGAAAGAACAGAAAAGCCAAGAGTAGGAGGAAGAGGAAGCAGAGCCTCCCAGTGGCCTCTGCAGGGTGTTTCTGGCTATCGCCCTGGAGCGCTTCTGCTGTGACTTCACTCTGGGGACTTGCCCTCACTGCAGTCCTTCAATTCAAAACTCAAGCTTTGGGAAGAGAATCCATCTGGCCCAACTTGGATCAGATTTCTATCCCTGGTTTAATGAGTCCTGGCCAGGGACGGGGCCTACCCCTGTAGAGAGACCCTGTGCCTATATACTAGGGTCATTCCCACAGAAGAGAAGATGGCCATGAACAAAACAGACATCCAAAATGACTGTGCTGCCAAAGGAAAGTAATGTTCAGAAATACTAACCTTTCTGTAATTTTATTTCTTCTTGTATTTTAACTGAGGCTTGGCACCTCACTACTTCAGATGTCAGAATTGCCATTCATTGCCCCCAGGTGAAGTATACGGAAGGAAAAAAAAGAGAAATACCCTTTGACTATCTCTGGATTTCATTTTCCATTATTCTAAACTCTTAGAAAAATATAGGGAATTTCTCAAAGGATATAAAAGGAAACGAGATTTATCACTATGAAGAGTCTCTGAAGAAAAAAAGATTTACCTCCCTAGGGTTGTTGGAAAAGGGAGGAGAGGGGATTGTGGGCCTTGGAAGAAGAGATACCCAGTTCCTGCTTCCTGGCAGTACCCCCCCCCCGAAGGTCGCAAAACCCTAGAGTCCTGGGTGGTACACATCTGGGCACAAGAACCACAGAAAACATCACCATCAGGTGATGAAACAACCTCTATGTGGATACAGCCACAGACTCCCCAAAATGAGAGAACCGAGTGAGCAGAAATACGGGTGCTACAGAAGAACCAATGCAGTCTGACTCCTCTGGAGACACAGTGCTAAGGGATACTGTAATCAGAGGAAGAAGGACCAAGGTTATTCTCCACCTTGCCAGAAAGAAAGGGCTTGAAACAGAAAAGAACGTGGTCTGTAAAAAATAAAAAGATGAGATTCTTCTCTGTGGGATCACACTTATGGTGCATCTTGGAAGGGAGAGGTGAAACCTACCAAATGCAAAACACAGATATTTATGTCAAACAGTTGGATGAAAATATTTCAGATTGTATGTGAAAACAGCACACTGTACCCCATGATTGCACTAATGTACACAGCTATGATTTAATAAAAAAAAAAGAGAGAGAGAGATGAGATTCTTGTCACATTCTTGTCTCTATAAATGGAGATCTTATACCGTGCTTGAATGAAAAAGAAAGAAGCAAAATGAGAACTGAGTGGTTCTCCTTCCTCTCTATGAACTTGACCTCATCTTTTTTAAGCAAAAGGAATTGTACAATGTGCATTGATTAAAATGCAAAAAGCCCTCTTCTTAAAAAATGGACTGAGCATTTTCTCCAATCCTCTTCTTGGTCATGACCTTAGTGTTCCTGACCCTGTTCTCTTGGGTTCCACATCACACCTCTATATGTGTTGTCTTAGACTACATGCTCCTTCCCCTTCCTCTGTGTCTTTCTTCCTTCTTGATGCGATTCAAGCAGAAGCTCCCCACACAACCACTTGGCAGTCTTTGGCTACCTCTCCATTTGCTTTGTCATTTGCCCAATTGGAGACTACAATGACAGAATTTTGTTTTTCTTAATAAATTCTGCGCTAGTAAGTTCCTAAATTTAGCTAATAATGCTGCAGTTTGGCAGTTATCAACATCCTAACCAAAGACAAAAAAAATAAAAAATAAAAAGAGTCCCAGAGTTGACTGCCCTCTTCATTTTTGTTGTCCTTAGGGCTGTTACTTCCTGAAGAGAAGTTGAGTGATGTAATGAACAAAGCCCAGGGAGTCGGGTGACCTGGATCTATTCTTGGCTGTGTCACTGACCATGCGTGACCTTGGGCAAGTCAATTTTTACCTCTCTTCTCAGTTTTCTTCACTGTACCATGAGAAAAATATCTTGTCATCTACCTAGAAGAATAAATTGGATACAGGAGTTCTAACATAAGAAATAAGACACTGCTGCTCCAAAAAAATATTCTTTCTCAATTTCTCACAGTTTTTCTTCAAAGACTGCAGTATCATGGACTTTCAGTTTTTGAAATAATCATGAAAATTAGAGTTACCCTGTGGTTTTAAAGCTTAAAGTTAGGTCACTCTCCCTCTGGAGAAACCCTAACTGCCCCCTTCTATCATCGCACGATTCAGCACGAAGCAGTTAGATCAAGTCTTCGCCCCTTTTCCCTAACAGCAGTTGGAGTTTCTACTCAGAGAGGGAGAATTGATGCAGGACAATTGGCGCCCTAGCCAGCTCAGCGGGGCTGGCGGACCCTGCCGCCTCCTCCTTGGCAGGGTCGGTGGTGCGGCAGCCAGCTGAAGAGCCAGCGGGCTGGATGACAGGCAAGGAGGGGGACCTCCAACCTCCACCAGAGGCTCCAATAGCCAAAAAGGCTAGATAACTGCTGAGGAGACACCTGTGCCTTGGTGTCTCCTTCACTTCACACTTAGGACTAAATGTGGAACCCCCATTTCCTATGCCTAGGTCAATTTCTTGTGAATTTCCTAGGCCTCAATTCTATGAATGGACTGTATCCATTCATTGATACTTTCATTCACCTTGCCCCTGGTGGAAGGGACTGTATTCATTCGTTTCCTGGCCAAGGAACCCATACACCTATATATACCCTGAGACTAAAGGCCTAAAGGAGGAGATGGGGAAAGACCGGAAGAGAAACGGAGAGAGCTTCTCTCTCCCCACTAGAATTCTCTCCCTCTACCAGGAGCTTTAGTGTTTTCTGTATTCTTTTCTGTAAATAAATTCTGTCTTACCACTAGGGGGTGGGGGGGAATAATGTAATGAAGAATAATAAAATACATGT
>CAUYON010014087.1:0-39716 GCA_963573935.1 Arctocebus calabarensis
TTACCTCTTTTGTGTTTACATGGATGGAGCTGGAACATATTCTTCTTAGCAAAGTATCTCAAGAATGGAAGAAAAAGTATCCAATGTACTCAGCCCTAATATGAATCTAATTTATAGCTTTCATATGAAGGCTAAAACCCACTTATAGCACAAGAATACAGGGAAAAGGGAAAGGGAGTGTAGGGGAGGGGGGAGGATGGATGGAGGGAAGGCAATTGGTGGGATCACACCTACGGTGCATCTTAGCAGGGTACTGGTGAAACTTATTAAATGTAGAGTATCAATGTCTTTATATAGTGATCAAGAAAATGCCATGAATGCTATCTGCAACAGTACGATCAAAATATTTCTGATTGTATATGAAGCACATTGTGCCCTATGATTGCACCAATGTACACAATTATGATTTAATAAAATTATTTAAAAAAATACTTTTACCTAATTGATTTTTCTTTTCATTTTGGAGGCCTCCACTTAGCTTATGTCCTGAACACTTGCTTAATTTGTCTACTGAGTAAGTTAATCCACCACTGTGCTATATATTTTATAGATATGAAACCTCATACTCTTTGAAATATAATATTATTAGGAAGAAATCTCATCCCCCTTTATTATACAGACAAGAAAATTAAAGCTTAAGGAGTTTGAATAGTTTACTCAAGGTTACCTATCTGGCAAACGGCAGAGACTCAAATTCCAAATTCTTTTCAAATACTGTACCTTGTTAAGCCTTCCAGAATATGATATTCTGAAAATATCTTTACCTCTTCACCAGTCATTTGCAGGGAAGGGATGGATTCTTCTACTTCCTGTGAAACTAGCTTCTGTAAAACCTTCCCTTCATTTTGGTACAGTAGGGTTCGTATTGAGATACCCTACACCTGGGTTTCTCTCATGCCGCCTACCCTGTATCTAAATTACAGTGATGGGGTGAATGTCCCAAGACCTTTGCAAAAGGGCTGTACATCATGATCCTGTACCCAAATTTTGTCTTTCCCTTGGCACGTATGTTGCTTTGATGTGACCCTTAGATACATCACTAAGGACACTACCAGTGGCTATCAGATAATATTGATACGAAAAAGAAGCAGTATCAGAAAGAGGAAGTTGCTTCTTCTGGGTGGTGCTAAGTGCAGTTGGTGGCACCCCTCCTGCTTAATACGGAGGACAGAACATTAGCCAGGTTTGTTTTTTTCTTTCAATCTCAAAGCAGACATGGAAATTTTGGTCTGTAGAAGCTTTCTTCATCATGTGAAATTCAATTGCACGGCTGTCTTTCATCACGTGCAAGTATTTTCCACACCCATTTTAAAAAATTATTATTCCATTCTGGGCAAGTTTTTCTATTATGGGTGGAAAATTCAAGACAGGGCAGAAAGCTAAACAGTTCTACTAATGGTGATACAGTTTCATAAATAAGATCAATGCAACCAATTAATCAGCTGATGACATTGTTACTTTCTAATAGAGACAGTGAGCTTGAATTTGCAATATGTTCTAGAGCAAGGACATGTTTTTGTTTTGTTTTGTTTTGTTTTTTGAGACAGAGCCTCAAGCTGTCACCCTGGATAGAGTGCTGTAGCATCACAGCTCACAGCAACCTCCAACTCCTGGGCTCAAGTGAGTCTCCTGTCTCTGCCTCCCAAGTAGCTGGGACTACAGGCTCCCACTACAATGCCCGGCCATTTTTTGGTTGCAGCCATCATTGTTGTTTCTCAGGCCCGGGCTGGATTTGAACCCTCCAGCTCAGGTGTACGTGGCTGGTGCCTTAGCCCATTGAGCCACAGGCGCCGAGCTCAAGGACATGTGTTTGTAAGGTAGCATACTAGCTTGGAGAGTCAGTAGAGCTTGCAGCAGTTAGTTAGGTTCTAAGAATGGATTTTATATAAAGGTTTTGGAGTGACATATTGGAAAATATAATCTGGCAAAAGCCAGATCTCCCCAAATGCTCTGTATTTGATAAATATATCTTCAATAATTCTTGTATGAAAGCTGAGTACATAACATTCTATTTTAAATTAGTGAAGTATTTTCAACATTTGGGAGGGAAACAGATAATATTGTTGTAATATATTACTTTCTGACCATCTACTTAGTAAAGAGCAACAGAAGTCAATTCCCTTTTAAGGGAATTCTGACCATCTACTTAATAAAGCCACAGAAGCCAATTCCGTTCTGTAGAAGGGCTGGAGATAGTAAGACACCGGCTGTGCCTCCTTCTACTGTCTCCACCCCTTCTACAGAGACAACCAGAGTTTTCCCCCCAGAAAAGAAGTGTGGGGCTGTTTCCTCCAAAAGTTGGATGGAGCCTTACGGGAAAAATTTAAGGCATGTGGTGTGATTGGTGGTACTCTGCAGTAAATTCTTCCTCTTTGGCATTTGGGAGGTTCCCCTTCTGGCTCTCTACACACTTATTCTAAGAGAAAATCTAATACTTGACATCCACCCAAGTACAAAGTGATCCAGGTATGATTTTCCACTTCAAAGGGAATTACAGGAAAGTCAACCTTCTTTTTTTTTTTTTTTCAGTTTTTGGCCAGGGCTGGGTTTGAACCCACCATTTCTGGCATATGGGTCCGGCACCCTACTCACTGAGCCACAGGCACAGCCCCGGAAAGTCAACCTTCTTAAATCTACTGAAATGCAACCTAGGAGCAAACCCACGCTCATAGTCCTACAGTTGTATTGCTGAACAGACAGCCTAAGACAGTGGTGTCTGTGAGGAAAACAAAACATAAAAGAAAAAAAGTGGAAGACAAATAAAAACACAGGGAGAGTAAATAGCAATAGTTGAAGAAACAGAAGAGAATTTTTAAAAGGTCATAAAAAATTAAATGTGTCCATACACATGACCTCTAAATATACTCAGAGGTTTAAGGAGATGTGATCATAATAAAAGAAGAAACAAAAAGTGACAAGAAAACAATTAGAAATAGTAGTACGAGTTTAAAAATGTAATTTTCAAAGCATGTCCTAGGAACCTGTTTGTGATCAATTTCTTCCCAAACTAGAGCACAATAAGCCTATAACTGCAGTTCCCACCTGAGGCTTTGTATTGTTCATGAATTGTATGTTTATATGCGTATATTGCTTAATGCCCTGATATGTTTTGTGGGGTTCCCATTTTTACATTTTATCAATAATTTCTGAGTTTTAGGATTAGTGAGGGGTACATCAAAGCATAAATTTATTGTGCCATCTTGGCACAAGTCCCTATATTACTTTTTAACTTAAAAAACTGAAATTGAAGCGAGGTAGTTGTTATGTACACCAGTTTTAGTAGAAGTTTCATGAACTAAAAGACTACTCTTATCTACTCTGCCTCTGACAGCACATTAATCACCTGCTATTCATAATCAGATTATAACATGCAATCCAAGAATCCGTAATACTCTCCTTGTGTATATTTACCCTTCTGACAAGACCTCCTTCATATCAATAAATACTTCATATCAATACAATCTCTCACTTTGTACTTGGGTGGATGTCAAGTATTAGATTTTCTCTTAGAATAAGTGTGTAGAGAGCCAGAAGGGGAACCTCCTAAATGCCAGAGGAAGAATTAACAGCAGGGTACCACCAATCACACCACATGCCTTAAGAATTTATTGATATGAAGGAGGGAGAATCAAGGCCTATATGCTTCTTAATTGTTTCCTGGAGAGAGCAGAGCAGACATCAGTAGTTGAACCATTCATTATTTTCAAAATATCATCATTGCTTAAGAGAAATATTAGATTGGTTGTAAAGGTACCTCAGAAGACTTCTAACTCTGTATATTTTGTTTCTTGAAGATGAGTTACATTATGTTGTTACTCAATTCTGAAAAACAAAAGTAACTTAAAGAGTTATTTATAGAGTTTAGCAACAATTGAGGCCAGACACTGATGGATCTTTTTTAACTCCATTGGCAAGAAAGTTACTCCTCAGGCCTTCTTTAGGTTTAGTTGGTGGGTTAAGGATTTTAAAGTAAACAAAATAAAATAAAATAAAATAAAGAAAGGGACAAGAGATCATATGACCTTCTAGTTAGGTGGACTAATTCTTGAGTTATTAAATAAAAAATTGATCCTATGTTCTTTTAGAAGTTATATCATGAAAAACAACACCTCCAACAAGTATTTCAATAGCTTGATAGTTCAGCTGAAAGTTTCACATTGGGATATATCATCATTTATTTTTTAATCTAGAACAATGTGAATTATATTATAAATATATATTTTTTTGGTGCCATGACTCAGATATTCTTAGTTTTAAAATTATAGGTTAAATGTACACACATTAAAGAAAATTTGGAAGGAAAACAGGAAGAAGGAAAAAGAAAAATTACCCATATTGTTATATATAAAATTATTCTAAGTTGGGTGGTGCCTGTGGCTCAAAGGAGTAGGGCGCCAGCCCCATATGCTGGAGGTGGTAGGTTCAAACCCAGCCCCAGCCAAAAACCGCAACAAAACAAAACAAAACAAAAAAAGGGAAGCACCTGTGGCTCATTGGGTAAGGTGCCGGCCCCATATACAGAAGGTGGCGGGTTCAAACCTGGCCTTGGCTGAACGGAAAAACAGAAAAATAGCCAGGCGTTGTAACAGGAACCTGTAGTCCCAGCTACTCAGGAGTTGAGGCAAGAGAATCTCCTAAGCCCAGGAGTTGGAGGTTGCTGTGAGCTGTATGACGCCACAGCACTCTACTGAGGGTGATAAAGTGAGACTCTGTCTCTACAAAACAAACAAACAGACAAATTATTCTAAGTTATAAGGTATTACAAAGTGACCTACAGTAACTTTGCCAGAACGTTTTAGCTTTTTTAATCCTTTGCTTAAAAGGGACTAATCCTTTGTCAGAAGAGATTTCCCTAGGGTTTCTTCTAGTATTTTTGTGGTTTTAGATTTGATATTCAAGTCTCAAATCCATCTTCAGTTGATCTTTGTATATTGTGAGAGATGAGGGCCCAGTTTCATTCTTGTGCTTATGGATATCCAGGTTTGTTTGTTTGTTTTTCTTGAGACAGAGCCTCAAGCTGTCGCCCTGGGTAGAGTGTTGTGGCATTACAGCTCACAGCAACCTCCAATTCCTTGCTATATAAAGTTTAGGAACATGAGAAAAAAAAGCGAGTCTCCTGCCTCTGCCTCCCAAGTAGCTGGGACTATAGGCACCTGCCACAACGCCTGGCTATTTTTGTTTGGGTTGTAGCCATTAATGTTGGTTGGTGGGCCCAGGCTGGATTTGAACCCTCCAGCTCAGGTGTACGTGGCTGGCACCTTAGCCCGCTGAGCCACAGGTGCCGAGTCAGATATCCAGTTTTAACCATTTACTAAAAAAGGGTATCCTTTTCCTAGTCCATGTTCTTATTAAATTGGTCAAAAATCATTTGAATATATATGGCTTTCTTGCTGGATTTTCTGGCTTTACAATGTTTCACTGATGTGTAAGCATATGTGTTTATTTTTATACCAGTACCATGCTGTTTTGGTTGTTAGAGTATTGTTGTATAATTTAAAGTCAGGCAATGTGATGCTTCCAGCTTTATTCTTTCTGCTTATGATTGTTTTGACTGTTTGGGCTCTTTTTAGGTTCGTTCCTTATGAACTTTAGAATTGCCTCTTATCCTGTGAAAAATGATATTGATATTTTGATAGGGATTGCATTGAATTTATTTATACATTACTTTGGGCAATAGGGTCATTTTAATGACATTAATTCTTCTGATCCATGATATGGGACATTTATCCATTTGTTTCATCTACAATTTATTTCATAAATGTTTTATAGTTTCTCTTGCAGAGATATCTCACCTCCTTTGCTAAGTATATTCCTAGGTATTTTTTTTTTTTGTAGCTATTGTAAATGGAATGGCTTCTTGATTTGGTTCTCAAGTAGATTGTTACTGATGTACAGTGTGTGACACACCTCTTGGGGGATGGGACACTATTGTTAGAGGAACTTTACCTAGCAAATGCAAGCAGTGTAACCTGGCTCCTTGTACCTCAAAGATTCCCTAAAAATAAAAATAAAAAAAAAGAAATGCTATTGATTTTTGTACATTGATTTTGTACCCTGAAACTTTACTGAATTCATTTATCAAATCAAATATATTTTTGGTGGCATCTTTGGGGTTTTCTGGATGTAAAGTCATATCACCAACAATCAGAGATAATTTACTTCCTCTTTTCCAATTGGGATGCCTTTTACTTTTTTGCTCTTGCCTCATTACTCTGGCTCGGACTTCTAGTACTATGTTGAGGAAGAGTGGTGAATGGTCAGCCTTGACTTGTTCCAGTTCTTAGAGGGAATGCTTTCAATTCCCCCCCCCCCCCCATTTTATGCTATTGGCTGTAGGTTTGTTGTAAATTGCCTTTATTCAGCACTATATTTAAACCTATGGATGGGAATTTTTCCCATTCTTGGTTATGCTGTAGTGCAAAAGAATTCCTGGCTCTTTCTCTTGCACAGCTGACTTATACCATTCTGCTGTTGCTATATAAAGGTCAGGAACATGAGAAAAAAAAAAAGTAAATTGCCTTTATTATTTTAAGGTATGTTCCTACTTAGTTTGTTTTTCTCATGAAGGGATGCTGAATTTTACTGAATGATTTTTCTTTGTCTTTTGAGATGATCATATGACTTTTGTCCTTAACTCTGTTAATGTGCTGTGTCGCATTTATTGATTTGTGTATGTAATACCATCCTTGCATCCCTAGGATGAAACCCACTTGATCACAGTGAACTATCTTTTGATAATGTGCTTTGAATTCCATTGGCTAGTATTTTGTTGAGTGTTTTTGTGTTTACGTTCATCAAAGATATTGGTCTGTAATTTTCTTTTCTTGTATTCCTGTTTGGTTTCAGTACCAAGGTGATACTGGACTTGGTCCTGAATGAATTAGGAAAAATTTCTTTTACTTCTATTTTTTTGAATGGTTTCAGGAGGATTACTATTAGTTTTTCTACATGTGTTTGGCAGATTTCAGCTGTGAATCTATCTGGTTCTAAGAATATTTTAGTTGGGAGTTTTTTTTTATTACTGGTTACAGTCTGTTCCGGATTTCTGTTCCTTCCTGGTTCAGTCTTGAAAGCTTGTGTTTCCAGGTATTTATCTAGTTGCTCTAGGTGTCCTAGTTTGTGAGTGTTTAGTTGTTCATAATAGCCTCCAATCATTTGTAATATCTCCTTTTTACACATCTATTTTTATTTATATCTTTTATTAGTCTAGCTAGTGGTTTATCAGTTTTATCTTCAAAGAATCAACTTTTCTTTTGTTTTTTTAGACAAAGTTTCAATCTCTCACCCTGGGTAGAATGCTATGGCGTCCCAGCTCACAGCAACCTCAAACTCATGGGCTTAAGTGATTCTCTTGCCTCAGCCTCCCAAGAACCTAGGACTGCAGGGTCACAACGCCCGCCTAGTTTTGTTGTTGTTGTCATTGGTGTTTTAGCTGGCCTGGGCTAAGTTTGAACCCACCAGCCTCCGTGTATGCAGCTGGCACCCTACCCACTGAGCTACGGGTGCTGCCAAAAGAACCAACTTTTCATTTTACGAATCCTTTGTGCTGATTTTTTGTTGTCTTTCATTTGGTTTTTCCCTGATATTTGTTATTTCTTTTCTTCTGTTAACTTTGGGTTTGGTTTGTTTTTGTTTTTCTACTTCTTTTGAAATATAACATTCGATTGTTGATTTGTGATCTTTCTACTTTTTTGATATAGAAATTTAATGTTAGAAAATTACTTTTTAGCACTACTTTTTCTGTATCCTCCCAATTTTGATTTGTTGTATTTTCATTTCCGTCCATCCACTTCAAAAAAAATTCAAAATTTCTTTCTTAATTTCTTCATTGACCCACTGATTATTCAGGAGCTATTTAATTTCAATGTAGTTATATAGCTTATAAAGTTCTTCTTGGTATTGATTTCTGGTTTTATTACACCATGGTCTAAGAAGGTATTGACTATGATTTTGATTTTTTAAATTTATTGGTGCTGACTTGTTTTATGACATACATATCTTGAAGAATATTCCATGTGCTAATAAAAATAATGCATATTTTGTACTTGTGTGATAGAATGCTCTGTAAATACCTGTAAGGACCATTTGGTCTAAAGTTGAATTAAGTCCAATGTTTCTTTATTGATTTTCTGTCTCAATCTGTCTTAAGTCCCCTACTATTTTTGGCCTATTGTTGCTTTCTTTAGGTCTAGAATTATTTGTTTTATGAATATTAATGCTCCTATGATGGGTGCATATACATTTATCCTTTTTCTGAATTGATTACTTTATCACTAGATAATGATCTTCTTTTTTATTTTTTTGAGAGATAGTCTCATTATGTTGCCATTGGTAGAGTGCTAGGGCATCACAGCTCACAGCAACCTCAAACTCTTGGGCTTAAGCTATTCTCTTGCCTCAGCCTCCCAAGTAGCTGACACTACAGGTGCCCTCCACAATGCCCAGGTGTTTTGTTTTGTTTTGCTGTTTTTAATTTAAAATCTGTTTTATTTGATATAAGCATAGCTATCCTTGCTTGCTTTTGGTTTCTGCCTACATGGAATTTTTGCTTAAATTTTGGCATAAGTGGAAAGTAAGCTACCAACTTTTTGTAACTTAAGAGACTTAAGTGTCTGCTCAGACAGCTCTTCTTAGTAGCTGAGTTCTGAACTCAAAATTTTGAACATAGTTTAAACCAATATAGTCAAAGCAGAAAGAAAAGTATTTACTCAAACTTAAAGCCAAAATTTGGCATATATATGCAAGTTTATCTATGAGTAAGTGGAAAACAAAAAACTTAGGAAGACTATATAACATTAAAAAGGCAAAATTTGAAAAAAAAATCCCACAATGTATTGTTATACTTTTTTGGCAAGTGCTCTTTTCCCCTAATTTTCTGCCTATTTCTGGTGGAACATTTAGAAGAACATGCACTTACAGAACTTAACATTTTGTTGACATGTTTAGTAAAACAAAGTGCCTTAAATATGCATTTAAAGAATTGAAAGCAATTATCGATTTCTATTTATCATCCAGGCATCTCAATATTGATAATGAAACAGAGAGTTCCTTTAATCAGATTATTTTGTAAATCTTTACTGAGCACCTACCACATGCACAGGAGGACAGTAAGCCTTTGAAGGAATAAAATATGATAGGCTCTCTGTACCTCAACTGAGATGTGAAGCAGAGGTGGTCATCATTGCCTTGTGCCACCCAAGTGTGTTTTCAGATCCATCTGGGTACCAAAGACCCTGCCTTGTGTTTAGGAGCCCTGCAAGAGTCCTGCTTATTTAAAGTGGTATGTCTCTTTGGAGCTGTTCAGATGAGAGCCTGCAAAATCTTGAGAGGTGAATGGTGCTACTTCTGATAGATGATTAGCAGGGAAAATTCAGGCTGCTGTTCAATAGGTAGAGTGACTATGTAGTGTTTTTTGTTTTGTTTTGTTTTGTTTTGTTTTGAGACAGAGTCTCAAGTTGTCACTCTGGTTGGTGTGCTGTGGCATCACAGCTCACAGCAACCTCAAACTCCTGGGCTCAAGTGATTCTCTTGCCTTAGCCTCCGAGTAGCTGGGACTACAGGCACCAGGCACAATGCCCGGCTATTTTTTTTGGTTGCAGCTGTCGTTGTTTAGCAGGCCCGGGTCAGGGTCGAACCCGCCAGCCTTGGTGTATGTGGCTGGTGCCCTACTCACTGAGCTATGGGGACTGAGATAGTGACTATATATTTTATTATGTAAAAAATATAAACAACATAGCAGGTGTTATTAATTGTGCTGCAACGAAAAGCATAAACAGACTTCTATTCCTGGGAAAACCTGAATGTATGGTTACCATGATCAACAGAAGATGCTCAATAGCCAAGGGTAAAATAGACATGGATCCAGAGCAAAACCGGCCTGCAGAGCTTCCAGGTGGAACTCTGCAGCCCTGGCCGCCTTCAGACCCAAGCGATAGTGGCAGTGGTGACTGTCTGTTTAAACTGATTTCTTCGGACCCAAGCGATAGGGGCAGTGGTGACTGTCTGTTTAAACTGATTTCTTTTGTTTCATGTGATCTTTCTAAGTTCAGTGCTTTTATCTGAGATCCTAACACACCCTTTGAGGGTCTTATTTCATCAACCTTCTTTCTTGTTCCTTAACCGGGTAACTTTCATCCGGCTTTCTGAGATGGAGTGTTCTGCCATCCCTTCATTCTCTCCTCTCCAACCTATTGTTGCAGGAAAAACTCGATGGTTTGCTTTTTCCTGGCCTTCTGATTTGATTGTTAAAAGCCTTTCCAAATCAGGCTCTGAACCTGTAGCCTTGTGGCCACATGAGGTCTTTAGTGTGGCCTTTTGACTAAATTTAAATCTTACTTTTTTTTTTGAGACAGAGCCTCAAACTGTCACCGTGGATAGAGTGCTGTGGTATCACAGCTCACAGCAACCTCCAATTCCTGGGCTCAAGCGAGTCTCTTGCCTCCGCCTCCCAAGTAGCTGGGACTACAGGCGCCCGCCACAACGCCCGGCCATTTTTTGGTTGCAGCCACCATTGTTGTTTGGTGGGCCAGGGCTGGATTCAAACCCACCAGCTCAGGTGTATGTGGCTCGCGCCTTAGCCCATTGAGCCACAGGCACTGAGCCTTACTATTTTACTATTAAGTTTCAATAATGAGATTTGTTCTGTGACATTGGATGTGGTTGAGGGACCGCACTTGGGGATCTGGAGGGTCGCATGGGCCTTGAGGCCACAGGGTTCCCTCCCTGGTTGGGCTTTCACCTTTATTGCCTGGGCATCCAGAGCCTAGTTTGGAGTCAAACCATAGCAGTGATACTTCTGCAGCAATTTTTTATAGTGAGAAAAATAAAGATTAGAAAAAAGCCTCTTATTGGTTTAGGTCATATGATACTGCCAATTTAGTTTGCTAGATATAAAAAGCATTTGATTTACAGAGCTCTTTGGAATTTGTAATTGTGGATAAGAGATTTTGGGAACTGGACCAGTGCAAGGATTATGGTAAAGTAAAAAATCAGTGATACAAAATTATTATATTCCATTATTATTAAGAGCACCAGCTTCATAGGATTGAAGTGTAGAGTGAAAAACACATTGCATTGGAAGTGCTTATCACATTACCTGAAAAATTGTAAATATTCAATAAAACTAATAAATACTCATAATAATTACACTGCTGAGTGTTTTACTTGATTTTGTTTGCATAGACATAAATAATGATTGAATGGAAAGATGGTACACGGCTTTCTTAAGTTGTTCAAGGGAGGTTGATCTAGTGGAGGATCTAGTCATGGCTGTCAGGTAACATAAAGTCTAGGAGAGGGACCCCCTGTTAGAGGGGTGATGACCATCAACCAGAGGTCCATTCTCATGGGCTAAGTCTCATGTCTCCACTTGCTGGCAATATTTGAATGTAAGCTACAATAGTAAGAATCCTACGAATCCACTTCACAGTCAATTCCAATGTGATCAGGGAAAAGCAACACTGGTTGGACTCTGTGGCTCACGTCTGTAATCCCAGCACTCTGGGAGGCTGAGGAGGTGGATTGCCTGAGCTCACAGGTTCGAGACCAGCCGGAGCTAGAGCAAGACTCTGTCTCTAAAAATAGCCAGGCGTTGTGGCGGGTGCTTGTAGTTCCAGCAACTTGGGAGGCTGAGGCAAGAGAATCACTTGAGCCCAAGAGTTTAAGGTTGCTGTGAGCTGTGACACCACAGCACTCTACCCAGGGTGATAAAGTGAGACTCTGCCTCAAAAAAGGAAAGAAAAGGAAAGGAAAGGAAAGGAAAGGAAAGGAAAAAGGAAAGGAAAGGAAAGGAAAGGAAAAGAAAGGAAAGGAAAGGAAAGGAAAGGAAAAAGGAAAGGAAAGGAAGGGAAAAAGGAAAGGAAAGGAAAGGAAAAAGGAAAAGAAAGGAAAGGAAAGGAAAGGAAAAAGGAAAGGAAAAAAAAACAAGTGATAAAACAGGTGTATCACAACCCGGAGAATAATTAGTTGAATACAGGCTTTAGAAAGCCCAGACTTTTACCACTGACTGTAGCTCAAAAGATTCAGTGGTTTGCAACATAAGGAATAGGGTCCAGCAGTGATACATCAGGTAATTGAACTCACTTACGAAACTTACTATCTTTAAAAAGGAAATATATCCATAAAAGTTAGGTTCTTGAAGCCTTACGCACTTCATTTTTACATATAAAATTTACATAGATAGTTATAGAGCTTATATATTAAGTTATAAAGTTTATATATAGTTATAAACTTTATATGTAAACTTTACAGTTAACTTTTAATAGGGTCCTTGAATAATAAAGGACTCCTTTTAGAAGAAGAAAGAAAATACACACACGTGTGTGTGCACGCATATTCCCACATCATTGCATGTTTTTTTTTTTTTTTTGGTTGCAGTTTTTGGCTGGGGCCAGGTTGGAACCCACCAGACACAGGCACCGCCCCTCATTACATGTTATTTCAGGGTGGCTAGTCATGCACTTTAAAAACATCATGTCAGCAAAGCAAGCACATGCTAGACAGATGGCAATTATTAAAAAGTGGTGACAATGTGGGAGTAATTTACTGAACTTTGTCATGGACAGAAGTTCTGCGGCTCAGCAAATGCCATAGGAGGGTTAATCACCTTTATCAAGGCCCAGAGAAAGGAGGAAGATTGAGCACACTCGCCTGTGGAAGGTGAGGCCAGACAGCAGGGAAGTGCAGCCAGGATGATCAAAGGCATCCGCAGTGGGAGGAGGTTTTTTAAAATCACCAGATCCACATATCAAAAGTAATCTGTAGAGGCTCGGTGCCTGTGGCTCAGTGGGCTAAGGTGCCAGCCATGTACACCTGAGCTGGCGGGTTCGAATCCAGCCTGGGCCTGCCAAACAACAATGACAGCAGCAACCAAAAAATAGCTGGGCATTGTGGCGGGCACCTGTAGTCCCAGCTACTTGGGAGGCAGAGGCAGGAGACTCGCTTGAGCCCAGGAATTGAGGGTTGCTATGAACTGTGATGCCATGTCACTCTACCCAGGGTGACAGCTTGAGGCTCTGTCTCAAAAAAAAAAAAAGTAATCTGTAGAAACAAAAGAGGAAGGGATTGCTTTTATTTTGGTTGGATTAGCATTAACACCAACATTATTTAAAGATATCACTTTTCTCTGTCACCAAAAAAATGTATAGTAAAGGCTCAGCCCATGTAACTCAGTGAGTAGGGTGCTGGCCACATACACCGAGGCTGGTGGGTTCAAGCCCAGCCTGGGCCTGCTAAACAACAATGACAACTGCAACAACAACAAAATAGCTGGGCATTGTGGCAGGTGCCTGTAGTCTCAGTGAATTGGGAGGCTGAGGCAAGAGAATCACTTAGCCCAAGAGTTTGTGGCCGACGTCCTACCTACCGAGCTCCGGGTGCCTCCCTTCTTTTCTTTTATATACTAAGAAGTGGCTCAACACCTGTGAGAGTCTTTCCTTAGTGTCCAAAGGACCACATCTAATTACACAACACTGTGTTTAAATTAATTCTTGATTTTTTTTTTTACAAAGTCTTATATGCTTAGAACTGGGAGGGGACAGTTTATCCTTGATTTGATTTATAAATTGCATTGTAGGGGCACAGCATTATACCCTAGCAACTTAGAGAATTGACATAGCTTACCTAGATTACTTCCTCTTGGGAAAATTTTGGATCATTCTATATTAGGCTCTGGGAGCAGAATAGTTGCTAGATAAGAAGGGTGATTTGGAACACCTGCATAGGAGGGTAACATGTACTCAAGGGCTCTTTAAGTGGGAAAATCATGTGAATTCATTTCCTCAAAGATAAACTACAATAGAGAGAGAGAGGTAGATTTATGCATGGACAGACAGATACATAGATACCCACATAGATTCATGGGTAACAAGAAGACAGTGTATGTTCTTAATGAAGAAAAGTAATAACATTTTAAATGTCTGGCCCATTGGGCTAACCGTTGTGTTTTACATTATTTGTAGTCGTTAGAATCAGTCAGAGAGCAGTGGAATTTTATTGTCCTTTTTTACACAAGTTTCAGTGGTGTGGAGTGATTTGTCTGAGACCACACAGCTAGTATGAGGCAAACTTGAGATTCAAATTAGACTTATCCAGCTCCAAAGTCCAATTTCTTTCAACTATACCATGTATCGTAGCTTTTGTGTTTTATTGAATGAAGAATAATTTTCACTGAATTTTTTTGTGTTTTGTTTAATAGCTCACTATATATGTCCAGCCAGAGCAAAGACACACAGCTGAATATGCTGCAAACATAACTAAAATTGTGTTTGATTATTTTGAAGAATACTTTGCAATGAATTATTCTCTTCCTAAATTAGGTGAGAATCATTTCTTATTTTATTATTTTTAATATTGCTTTTGTTTACACCTAAACTAACTCACTTCTTCTAACAATGTCACTGTTAGTGAATGGTCATCCTTGTGTTATGTTATTATATGCCTACAATGTGTGTCTAAGGATTACTAGACACTGAAAGATCCATTCTGGATTCCTCCGAGAATAATGTCTATACTCTGTTCTGATCAGATACACAGGTAGTCTTTTATTTCCACGTAAAGATGAACGTATTGTGTATAAACCTGCAGATCTTGACAATGATGGAGCCAGACATGGTAACATAGATGAGCTGATTTCAAATCAACCCCCACACCAATAGCTTACATTTTCTCTCTATTATCAATGAGTTGGAAAATAATAGAAAGGAATGATATTGTAAGAGTCCCTTGTGCTTCTTATCCTTCATTGCACAAGACAAATTATAGATTTTCCAGAAGTTAAAATGAAGCACTAGCATTCCTCCCAGAAATATTTTTTCCTAATGTAGGGAGAAGCATGCTCTCTTTGTAAAACAAAAGTGGGCCTAGAACCAAAACAGGTGGACATGACACTTGTGTCAAGAGCAGAAGTGCTTTGCTAATAAGCTTGAGTACTATGCAAAGACTTTCAATAAAATACCCACACAGATATTTGTAGGGATGAAAATGAAGGCAGTAAGAAAACAAATCAACCAACAGATAGAGTTTGCTTCTCCATTTCTGTTTCTGTTCTTTACTTTAATAAACCATCAGTGCAAAGCCACTGGTCTGCCAGAGTCTCTCCGTGAGAACCGCTGTCACTCTGAGCAAGTCTCTTGACACCACATTTTCTCCTCGTGGAAACAGCTTCATTTTTTATTGCTTAACAACTATCATAGAAGATAGAGAAACAAATTTTCATCAAAATCGGAATGCTATTTAACAAAATGTTAAGCACATGAATTTAAAGGCTTTTCCCCTTTATCTCACCTACACCATCCAGGATAACTTGGGAAGTGGAAATCTCACACATTTCTTTTTTCTCTTCTCTTTCTTCCTCCTCCCTCACTCTTTTATATGCATTCTCAACCTTTTCAGAAATAGTTCTATTTTAGGCTCCTTTAGAAATTATTCTGCATTTATTATACTCTGAAACATTAAATGTACTGCAGTTAATTAATTACAATGGCAACACTTTCCAGAGAAATGAGACTACAAAACATGCCTTTGTTCTTGTAAGAAAAGAAAAGTACAAGATTAAGTGAAAATTACGTTATGAAAAATATCGATCCTTGGAGAAACTTCTCCACCGTTTAAGTGATACTCTTATGATAAAATAACCAAACCTAAAAATGAAGATAAAATGCAAAAAAGACTACTATTATAATCTTGACCTCTATTTAAGATACATCCCTTTTTATTCTTTTATAAAAAGCCTTAATGAATCTTTTCACTGGAAATAAAGGACTTTTCTTATAGTACATTAATGGAAACTCAATTTATTTTCACTATTATGCCTCATTTAAATTATATGGAATAATAAAGAAATTGCATTCTCATTAAAGTGCATTAACTAGAGAAGTGGTCCATATTTTGCCCACTGATCTGCTGTGCATTTTCTGTTTGGGGTTTTAACAGAGAACTGATCAATACTGCCTCCTTCTGTCAGATAATTTGTCTAAGTTTATAGGATCCAGCAAGAATAAAGAATAGAAATTGCTCATACAATCCAACATTTTAGAACTGGCAGGGAATTTAGAGAGAATATAGTCACTTCCACGATTCTCCAGCTTGTTTAATACATAAAAGTGGATGGTAGGGAATCAAGTTGACCTCAAATTCTATAGAATTAGAGAACAAATTTAGTTTTATATTCTCTAATATTCTGCATCCTTGGATGGAAATACATTTCTGTGCACTAGAAGCTCTGTATTTCTAAGTCCTCATTTGAAAACTTCCTCCTGCTTTTCCTCACAGCTTCACCCCTCGAACAGATGTTATATCTATGACTGAAGTGAAAAAAAGCTAATAAAATGGGAGGAAAAAAGCTAATAAAAATGAGTACAGTGAGAAACAAAGGTTATGAAATTCTAGAGGCCTTAAAAAGAGCATTGCTATTAGTGTCCTTCTTAAAAAAACAAACAGATATAAAAGGAGATACATTGCTATCTGGAGCCAACAGGAAAAGCTCCGTGGAAATCTTCAGTGCACTGGGACTGAAATGTTTGCACAAATGATTACTGGTTTTCACTCTAAGATATTATTTTTAGCCTTTTCAAAAGCACTCATCCAAAGAACTTAATCTGGTAGACTAAGAAATGTTTTGAACAAACGGAAAAATGTATTTCTCTCTGGACTCTCTATTTTTCCATAGATAAAATCGCTATTCCAGATTTTGGCACCGGGGCTATGGAGAACTGGGGACTCATCACGTACAGAGAAACAAACCTGCTCTATGACCCTGAGGAATCAGCCTCATCAAACCAACAGAGGGTGGCTAGCGTGGTTGCCCATGAACTTGTGCATCAGGTATAGGATCTTAACATCAAATTAGCTTGTTTTTGAAAGTGGCTTAAGACCACAAGAATAATTCAAATTATTTATGACTTGCCAAGTAAAAAATTGCCAACTAAAAAAAAATTTGCATGACAATCTTTCTTAGTGCTGGTAAACACTTAACCATGAAGAAACTTCAAATACATTGTTTTGCCTTTAGGAAATATACAGGAGGCCGTGCTATAAACTTACAGAGGGTGGCAAAAAAATGCATACACATTTTAGGAAAGAAAAAACTGTATTAAAATTGTAATACTCAATATAGAACAATAATAAAAGATGAATATAAGTCACATTGAGCACCTCTTACAACTGCAGAAATCAAATGTGACTTGAGTATTACAAACTTAATGCATTTTTTCCCTTTCTTAAAATGTTTATGTATATATTTTTGATGCCTTCTAATTCCCAGCAATACCCATATAAAGATAATAACCTAAGGAGAGTTTAATATCATTTAAAGACCAGGATAAAGCAGGAAATAAACATTATTCCTGATCCTTCTGTGTCACAGAGACAAAATTTACATCGACAAATGTTTTCAAAATGTCTAGGCCTCTCTACCGTAAGCATAAGACTTTAATTATCTCTTTATTGCTTATAATTTCAGTGGTTTGGAAATATTGTGACCATGGACTGGTGGGACGACTTGTGGCTAAATGAAGGATTTGCTTCTTTCTTTGAGTTCCTTGGAGTAAACCATGCAGAAAAAGACTGGCAAATGGTAAGCCCTAAACACATAAACTCCAAATCTCTACTTCCCTCATGCAAAGCAAACTGAAGCCTTTGGACTACAGAAGTGGTCCTGAGTTAGGGGCCAAGTACAGCGGTGAACTGGGAATTCCACTGTGAGAATAGCATGGAGCCAACTGACTTCCACTAACCTATACCTTGCTGAGAGCCTTTGCCCTGTCCCTAGAGGGCAATTGACCACCATAATCTAGGAATATCTTTGACAGAGTCACTCAAAAACACATACCAGGGCAGAAAAACAATTAAGCAGCATTGAAAACGTTAACTCTGCTCAGGAAAGTACCCATAGCACCAACCTTTTGAAAGTGTCAAAGTCTCATTTTGTGAACAACTTCCCTTAGAAAGATGGCTGAAATCAAGTTGGGGAAGTGATAAGAGCATAATCTTAGTAGTTAGACTTAATTTCAAATCCTGGACCCCTCATCTCTTGGATTCATGACAGGGAATGTAACCTTTAGCAAGTTACACAGTCTCTCTGCATCAGTTTTCCCCTCTATGAAATAAGAACATTGTTCTTAATCTTTGTAAGCTTCAAAGCTCCCCAAATGTACATGTAACTATAGACAGAGTGCCCTTGAGGGGCCTGGAATAGAAACTTTTATGAACTTTACAATTTTTTTTCCAGAAAAGCTAGATATCTTTGTTATTTACATTTAGATTGTGTAAGTATTCTTATCTGACTGTATATATGGATATCTAAATATGTAGAGACGAGAAAGTAGAGAATTAAGAGAGATTGTGTACCATGTAAAATATTGCCCTCTACTGGACAGAATAAAAAAGTTAAATAATTGATGCTCCAGTTTCTAGCCTATGTGAAAAACCTTGCTTGCAACAATTACTAATTTAAAATTTTCTATTTAAACCAGGGTTTTTCAACCATGGAACTATTAAGATTTTGGACTAGATAATTTTTTTGTGGGAGGCTGTGCATTGTAGTTACAGCATCCCTGGTCTCCTAAATACCAATAACCCACCATCCCACCAGTGACAACCAAAACTGTCTCCATCTGCTTCCAGATGTCCTCTCTGGGGGACAAAAATATTCCCCAGTTCTGAACCACTTGTTAATGATTTTTAGAAGTTATTGAAAATAAACTGTATAAATGGAGAATTCTTTTGCCCTTCATTTTCTCTCTCAAAGTAACCTGATGCTCTTCCTACATCAAAATGTTATAAGCAATTACAACTTTCTAATATTGTCTAACTTTCTAATTTCAGAGTCTCAAAAACACTAGTTAAATACCAGAATTTGGCATGCACGTCTTAAATAAAATTTAATCACATGTTCCAACACAGTGATTCATTAATTTCTTCACCCATTCATTCAGTCTTCGTTCAGTGAACTCTAGAGACGACCCCAAAATGAATAGTGAATAAAACACATTTCTTGCCCTTAAGGAGTTCCTAGTTTAAGTTCTTGTAGAAGGAGGGGTAGGAATAAATAGAGATATTTTATAAGAGAGCTTGATAAGCATCACAATAATAGACCTTCATTTCACAGGTAAAAAAATCCAAGGTCCAGGCGGGTAATATCACTTTCCAACATTACACAGACAGTTGTTAACAAAATCGAAATTACAGTCAAATTTCCTGATACCAGGAAATAACAGAATCTTCAGTTACTTACCTAAATTTCTTAGGTATACAAAAATGAAATCCAAGTCAAAATTAGCTTGAGTGGCAGGCTGGGCGTGATGACTCCTAGCGTTCCAGGATTGTTTGAGCTCAGAAGTTCAAGACCAGCCCAAGCAAGAGCAAGACGCCTTCTCTCAAAAAATCCTAAATGGGTGCTGTGGCAGGTGCCAGTAGTCTCCGCTACTCAGGAGGCTGAGGCAAGGGGATTGCTTGAGCACAAGAATTTGAGGTTGCTGTGAGCTATGATGCCAAGGCACTCAACTGAGGGGCAACAAAGTGAGACTCTGTCTCAAAAAAAAAAAAATGTCCTCAATTGGAAGTCATCACTTGACAATATAGTATCTTGCCTATTATATGTGAAAAACCACAAAACTGGAGAATGTAAGCTGACATAACATGTTCTTCTTTTGGAAATATTTTTCATTAAGTGAACCAAAAAGTATTTTATTTTTAAAAATTAGTAGTGATTTAACAGAATGTGATTTCAGTACCTTATTGCTTAAGAATCAAAATAATCAGAGCTGCTGATGTGTTAGGTTTTCACTCTGTGAGTTACTATGGCAAGTGCTGACCATGAATTATATCATTGGATCCTGTGCACAATTTCGAGAAGATGTCATTATTACTTCTATTTAGCAGATGTGGGAACTGCTTAAGTTTACATATCTAGAAAGTGGGTAGACTGAGCTTTGAAGCAAGGAAGTCTGATTATACCGGCAGGCTTGTCTGCCAGTCTATATTGCTGAGAAAATTCAGGAGTGAAATGAGAAGTGATTATTAGAACTAAAGAATAAACTAATGTTTTATTTGATTAATTATGATTCATATAAATTTCAATAACAAGTTGACACAAGGTAAAATTGAACATTTGACTGATTGACAGGCTGCTTCACCTAATTCTCAGGACAATTCTGCGAGGCGCTGTCAGCATTCCCATTTTGCAGAGATGGAAAAAGGGCTTGACAAGTTTGGCAAATGACCAAAAGTCACTCAAAAGTAGCAGAAACAGAATTCATGGATAATTGTGTCTTCTTGACCTGTCATATAAGGGAAACTGTCAAAGGAGTTATAAATAGAAGGAAAGTCAACATAGATCAGTGAATGTAAAATATGATTAGTTTGAAGACCTAATGTTTGTTTTAAGTAATTTGAATCATTTCTGTTTATCTTCTTTCAATTTTTCTAATATAAGGTATATTAAAATGTAAAACAGTATAAAGGAATTACTATATTTCTTGGGTTCATTCTGTCATTTCAGCGTGAACAGATGTTACAAGAAGATGTATTATCTGTTCAAGAAGATGATTCATTAATGTCTTCACATCCAATTGTTGTCTCTGTGATGACCCCTGCCGAAATAACATCTGTATTTGATGGAATATCCTATAGCAAGGTGGGGGAAATATGACATTGTTTGGACTATCTTCTTATTTTGTGACTGTTGGGGGAGTAGGTGCATAAAAATAGTTAAGAATGGTGAGACTATACCAATGAGCTTTGAAAAGCATTGTAGAACTTATTCTGAGTACTAAATATTCAGTAGTTTATACTTTTCAGTGGAACCAATTAAAGCTAGTTGTTGCCACACGATTTTGAAAGAGATTTTTAAAAATTTCTTTTTAAACTTTGGTTGATAACTGTTTTCATTCTGATAATTGGACATTTAGATTTTAAGTACAAGTTTTTAAATTGTTTTATTTGCTTTTTAAAAGATAATAAATATTCTTTTCTTCTTTTATGTGGTCAACAAAAAATGCCATATATTTAGGCATCGTTTCAAGTTGAACTTTTAATGTTTACAATAAAAATGTAATCACAATTCAGTTAGAAGAAAATTCTTTTATCTTTTAAAAAAAGATTTAAGGATAACTTTATTAGCATGCTCTAGATGAGGCATTTTTATCCACTAAAATTTTCTGGAGGGTTGCTGAAAACCTATAACGCAGAGTTTTTTTTTTTTTGGGACAGAGTCTCAAGCTGTCACCGTGGATAGAGTGCTGTGGCATCACAGCTCACAGCAACCTCCAATTTCTGGGCTCAAGCGAGTCTCTTGCCTCTGCCTCCCAAGTAGCTGGGACTACAGGCACCCGCCACAACACCCGGCCATTTTTTGGTTGCAGCTGTCATTGTTGTTTGGCGGGCCCAGGATGGATTCGAAACCATCAGCTCAGGTGTACGTGGCTGGCGCCTTAGCCCATTGAGCCACAGGTGCCGAGACAGATATAATGCAGAGTTTTACGTGATACCTTCTCTCCTGCAGTATCTCCCACAGTTTCTCCTTCAAATATAGTCCATATCTCTATCTAACATAATTTAAACTTTTATTTCAGAAATTTTTCTTTCTACCTCAGCTTCTTATGGTTTACTCACTACATTAAGTTGCTCAAAAGCTATTGCAAAACATTTTTTTATGATGGGTAATACCTAAAGTTTTATTGAAGTCAAAAATAAGATAATTATTAAAGTGGTATAATTGGCTTGCGTAGAAAATTCTTCTATATGTTAGTATTTGAAATTTATCTTTTGGCTTTCCCTCTCATATATTTCCATGGAGTCTTTTCTTCATTCACATTCTCCATGATTCCTTTTATCTTTCCTTTAAAATGAAAATTTCTAATCCACTTACAGCTTAACTTACCCAGGATAAGTTTATATTTATTGAATCAGTTTTTCCATGAGTCCTAGATATCCTATGGGTTTAAGATATTAGGTCAGGAACAAATAAATGCTTTTAAGCCTTTCACCTTCTAATTAGGTACAAAAATAATTCAGAATGCTTAATAAAGTATAGTAAAAATGATTAACTGAAGTGGGGAGGCAATGTTTTTCTCAGAAGCTACTTGAAAATTGATTTAAAATTTTATAAATAATACAGGTTAGTACTAATCTTATAACACATGAAAAGAAAGTAGAGAGCAGAAGTATTCATCAGATGAAAGAAAACCAAATGAGATATACCATTTTTGAAGAGGATTTTATGCCTAAATTATTTATTTGTCTATAGTAAGCCATTTGACTAGATAATTCCTCTACTTTCCTCTGATAAACATAATTCTTGTTTTAATTATGAAAATATATCTAATAAGTTGCTAGAATTTTACCCTGACACTACTTTCTTGATTCATCCAAGAACATGATTTTTTTAAAGTCTGTTTCTCTTTCATTAGGAAAGCTCCATCTGCTGGTTTATTTGGAGAAGTGCAACATAATTATTTGAGCCTAGAGTGATGGCCATTTAAAAATCCTGTTACCTGGCCGGTGCCGGTAGCTCAAAGGAGTAGGGTGCCGGCCCCATGTGCTGGAGGTGGTGGGTTCAAACCCAGCCCCAGCAAAAAACTGCAAAAAAAAATTAGTATTACAGAGATTAAAAACTTAAAAAAAATCCTGTTACCTTTTAGCTTTATCTTATTTATTTATTTATTTCAGAGTCTCATTCTGTAACCCTGGGTAAAGCACTATGGCATTGTAACTTACAGCAACCTCAAACTTCTGGGCTCAAGCCATCCTCTTGCCTCAGCCTCCCAAACTGCCAGGACTATACTGCCCAGACAAGGTCTTGCTCTTGCTCAGGATGATCTCAAACGCTTGAGCTCAGGCAATACACCCACCTTAGCCTCCCAGAGTGCTAGGATTACAGGCATAAGGCACTGTGCCCTGCCTTTTTTATTTATTTATTTTTTAGAAACAAGGTCTTGTTTTGTTCCCCAGTCTGGAGTATAGTGGTGTGACCATAGCTCACTGTAGCCTCTAACTTCTGGGTTCAAGTGATCCTCCTGCCTCAGCCTCTCAAGTAGCTGAGTTTAAAGCCATGTGCCACCACACCTGGCTAATTTTTCTTACTTTTTAAAAGACAGAGCCCGGTTATGCTTCCCAGGCTGATTTCAAACTGCAGGTTCAAGAAATCCTCCCACTTTAGCCTCCCAAATCACTGAGATTTCAGGCGTGAGCCACTGTGCCTGGCATCTTCCACTTCTCTTAGATGCATAGATATAAAGAGTGTATCGGGGGCATTTTCTTCTAAAATAATAGCACCATGTAATTTAGCAGAATCGTCTTGAAGAAATAATCTCACAATATGATCATGCAACACTGGTGACAATAGTGATAACTGATATTGTTCTTTATATATCCTCTAGTACAGTGGTTCTCAACTTGTGGGTCGCGACCCCTTTGTAACAATGAAAATACATCACGGCATTAGGAAGGTTGAGATCCACTGCTCTAGTCGTTTAACTTACCATTTTTTCCATCATAGGGAGCTTCCCTTTTGAGAATGCTTGAAGACTGGATTACACCTGAGAAATTTCAAAAGGGATGTCAGGTATGATTTACTACTTTTAGTGGATTAAAAGTCAATTGTGCTGATATGTGGCTAATAATAAATATGTAGTTAGTTGAGAATAATTCCTTTTTTAAGTTCCTTACTCAGGGATAGATCATATAGCAAAAGATAAAAAGTTGATTTCACATTCAGTGGAGTGAATGGTATCTGTAATTAACACTCAGTAGAAGTTGCATAGAGAAGTTAAAACAGATTACTTAGTTATTTTTGACATCCTTTATGTATGTGTTAGTCAGCTTGGGCAGCCATAACAACATGCCGAAGATTGGAGGTCTCAAATAAACAACAGAAATGTATTTCCTCACAGTTCCGGAGGCTGGCGAGTGTAAGAGCAAGGTGCTGCCCAGCTTGCCTTCTGGATAGGGTCCTGTTCCTGGCTGGCGCATGTAGTGGACAGCATCTTGCTCTGTCCCCTCATGGCAGAGAGAGCGAGACATGTGCTCTCCAGTGCCTTGTAAAAACAATGGTCCTATCATCAGGATCTCACCCTCATGACTGCATAGATCCTTGGATAATTCCCAAAGGCTCTATTTCCAAAAAGGTTCAACACACACAAATTGGAGGGAACACAATTTAATCTCTGACAAAATCTAAATCTAACTATAAGGGTCTTCCTGTACAGTGAATGTAAGACTTTCCCCTATTATTGGATTGGAAAATGATTAATATAAACATTCTTATTATTATGAAGTCAATAATAAAGAGGGCCTGCTTCCTTTTTCTTTTCTTTTTTTTTTTTTTTTTTGAGAGAGTCTCACTATGCCACCCTTGGTAGAGTGCCATGGAGTCACAGCACCCTCGAACTCTTGGGCATAAGCTATTCTTTTGCCTCAGCCTCCCGAGTAGCTGGGCCTACAGGCATCCGCTATAATGTCTGGCTATTGTTTATTGTTGCAGTTGTCATTGTTGTTTAGCTGGCCCGGGCCAGACTGGAACCCACCGTCCTCCGTGTATGTGGAGGGCACCATAACCACTGTGCTATAGGCGCCAAGCCCCTGCATCTTTTTGGAAACAGAAGCGACAATAAACTTTCTAAAGCACTTCAAGGATCCCATTTAAGTGGATGTTTCAGTTTTAACTGCCTTGTCCACAGGTTGGCTTTCGTCCAACCTAGAGGTGGAACGTCTTCCTCCTCTTTCCTTACCCTCCATCCTCCTTGCCTTGGTAACCGAGTAGTCAGGTGGAGCAGCGCTAACGACATTCAGCCCGCAAAGCAGAAAACAGGTCGGAGCGCCCCCTTCTGGCTTCCACTGAGAGGCTCAGTACTGCTTCTGGATGTCATTCCAGGGACAAGGCCGCCATTCTTTTTTTTTTTTTTTTGAGACAGAGCCTCAAGCTGTCACCCTGGATAGAGTGCTGTGCCATCACAGCTCACAGCAACCTCCAGTTCCTGGGCTCAAGCCATTCTCTTGCCTCTGCCTCCCAAGTAGCTGGGACTACAGGCTCCTGCCACAACGCCTGGCCATTTTTTTTTTTTTTTTGGTTGCAGCCATCATTGTTTGGTGGGCCTGGGCTGGATTCGAACCAGCCAGCTCAGGTGTACATGGCTGGTGCCTTAGCCCGTTGAGCCCCAGGCGCCGAGCCAAGGTCGCCATTCTTATGGCTCTCACTACCACCATGTCGTCTTATGTGGCATTTAGCCTTCTCTTTATTACTTTGAAAGAAAACGGTCCACATCTACCCAATACTAAAATACCTCGGTGACTATTTAAGTAATAAATAAGACCAGGATTTAGGAAATGTTTGGCAAGTCTTCTACATGATTACATTTTTCTCCTTTGTCCATTAATAAAACATTTTGTGTACACATTAGGTGCAAAGGGAGAAGCTATGTGTTTAAGCTTATGTGTACATGAGACCATCTTTCAACTTTTCTATCAGCTTCCAACTCAAATCTCATCATTTCTTCTCTCAATTTAAGCACCTTCAATCAGGGAATCTGTCTTCTGCTTCTCTCCTTATACTCTCAATGTCCCGTTGAATCAATTACACATGTTAGGTGACCCCAAAATGTTTTCTAAATGAATTAATGAGTGAGTAGTCTATAACAAATAATACAGAACATAGAAATAAAATTAAAAATTAAGTTAAAAATTCCATCTACGTAGTTTTCTTTCTAAATTAAATTGTAATTGATAAACAGTAAATTCTCTGTATCCTCAGAATTTATTTCAAAGTAATCTCTTGTATTAACTTTTTTAGAGAAGTTCCAAAAGAGACCTTCAAAGTGAAGGGCTGTTCTAACAACTGAATAATACTCTCGCATTTTCTTAAACTCAGTATCTGTTATAATTAATAATAAAAAAGCCCAGCTTGTATAAAGTGAATATTTCTCGAGTTAAAGAGCAGTCTTCCTAACTGTGACTATCGATGGTGCTAGAAACTGAACTAGGATGAAAAGGTACTAGTTTTTCATATTACTATAGTGCTATGGAATGAATTGACCAAATAAACACAAAACATTCTTTTTCTTCAATATTCAAACACTAGCTGATATCTGAAAATGGGATATGATTCACAGAGGCCACATTTAATAAGCCCTCAGACCAACTGGAACTTTCCTCTCAACATTCAAGCAGCTGAACTGTATCTCCTAAGTTGTTATCATCACTCGGTGGTTATTGCCCTTAAATCCCTCAACCTGTGAACGTGGAGTTGAAAACTTTCCCTCAATAATGCTAACTTTGTGCCTCAAAGGACCCTCTGTTTGCTGGCCTGATACGTTACTCGTTCCGGGGATGCCCCACTGTCTTTTCTCTTTCATGCTCATCACATTCCCCAAACCAATCTCAGACAGCAAAATAGGGATAGGACAGAGGTAAATAACAGAAAAATAACAACCAGAAAATCTTTAAGGCTATATACTTATAGGTAAGATAGTATAGTAGATAACAGGGAGTTCATAACAAGTATGGTTATAAAATAGAAACTGAGAAATATATTTGTCCTTTCTTTTTCTTTTATTACCAGTAGTGTCCCCAATGAGACAGGAATGGTCAGCTGAAAAGGTCTTTTCCCTTCCCGGGATCCTAGTAAGAGAAACACCATTCTTTTCCTTTTCTGCTCACTGACCCCAACTAATGAGGAACTATAACAGGTAATTTTGGCTGGAATGACTACACCATAATTATTCAAGGTGAAGAAAAAAAGTTGAAAGAGAGCATCCGGAAGTATTAATCTAGACAATATAAAATTAGTACCTTTTCACATACTAAACATATAAACTATAAATTTCCATTTGGTCTTTAATTCAGGAGAAGCAAGACATTGCGATTACAAAAAACAATAACAACAGTGATGAAAACAGCAGTCACTGATCCAGGATTCAGACTTCTTCTTTTTTTTTTTTTTTGAGACAGAGCCTCAAGCTGTCACCCTGGATAGAGTGCTGTGACCTCACAGCTCACAGCAACCTCCAATTCCTGGGCTCCAGCGAGTCTCTTGCCTCCACCTCCCAAGTAGCTGGGACTACAGGCACCCGCCACAACACCTGGCCATGTTTTTGTTGCAGCCGTATTGTTGTTTGGTGGGCCCAGGCTGGATTCGAACCCGCCAGCTCAGGTGTACCGTGGCTGGTGCCTTAGCCCTCTGAGCCACAGGCGCCGAGCCCAGACTTCTTGTATTAATCTCAGGCATATCAGTTCACCTCTGTGTGTACCTGGGTACTTAGGCAGAGCAGTTTTCTTTCTCTCAAAATGTGGGACCGGTATTAAATAATCTTTAAGATCACTTCCAGTTCCAAGATGACATGTTTCTAAACTCAGGACATTGTGAGTATCCAAATAACCTGCTTTAAATTAATTTTAAAAAGGTATTATTCAATAGAAATTGCCATTAACACACATCTATGGTTATAATTATTATACCAAGTATTCCCGGGAATGAATATCTAAAATTGGTCTTCGTGGTGTCTCTCTTCCTTTGCCTGCCCCCTGGTGGCAAGAAGTGAATTAACCAAAAGAACAAATGCAGAGACCGCTTTCCCAATAGGCTTCAACCTCTTCCAGGATCCTGGGAGTCCTGGAAGATTGTTTTATCTTTCTGTGCCTGAAAAGAAGAGAAATTTGGAAGATAATGTGACTTAGGTACAGAACCTACTTAAATATTTTAGCAACTTACAGAGAAAATTATATGTGCAAAGTTAACAATTAGGAACATTTAAGATGGTTCTTTTTCTATCACAGACTTCCACATTTAAAAGGGGATAATTCTAGAAAGTAACATAGGAGTGATACAACAGGAGCTTTGGAAAGTTTCCTGGGAAACCACAAGTGCCTCCCAGTCATGGGATTAGGACAAACCTGGCCATTTTTCCTGGGGTATATCATACTACATCTGAAAACTCATGTATAGAAAGAGGTTTTGTGAACACAGTTGGCCAAAATAGGAGACGTCTCTGTAAAGGACTTGTACTAGTTAAATATCTGAAGAGTGAAGACATTCTTAAAAGTGAATAATGTCCTTCATTCACTATCATTATCATTAATATTATTATTCAAAAGGTATATACAGTGTATATTCATTTCCTTAGAGCAGAGGTCAGCAAACTACTGCCTGCAGGCCAAATCTAGCCTATTAGCCATTTTTTTTAGAGGGGGGTCTTGTTGTGCTGCCCAGAGTGCAGTAGTTATTCACAGACAGTCATAGATCATGGCAGCCCCATGCGCCTGGTCTCAAGCTTTCCTTCATGCCTCTGCCCTTGGAGTAGTTGGGACTACAGACACAGCACTGTGTCCAGCTCCATCCATTTTCTTAAGGCCCCTGAACTCAATAGGGTTTCTACAGTTATTAATGGTGAGAAAAATCAAAAGAAAAAGATTATTTCATGATTCATCAACGTTGCATGGAATTCAAATACCAGCATGCGTGGTGTTTTTTTTGGAAGACAGCCCTGCTCATTCACTGGCATTTTGTCTACGGCTGTTTTTGTGTCAAGGAGGCAGAACTGAGCAGTTGTGACTGGGGTTCAGTTCAGACTACGGAAGTATGAGAAAAGCAAACATTGACTTCTAAAATATTTATCTTTTACCTACAGATCTACTTGGAAAAACACAAATTCAAGAATGCAAAAACTTCAGATTTTTGGGCAGCACTGGGAGAGGTAAGGAAGAGTATGTCCCCAAGTATATTTGTCCCCAAGTATAATACTTTGTCATATTTACCAATAATTTCTCAATCCTCCTTTTATCTGACTGTTCTATCCTTTTGTTTCCCCTTCTTTGTTAATTGGTTGGTCTCCATGTTTTTCAATGATAGGCAAGTAATCTACCAGTACAAGATGTGATGGACACGTGGACCACACAGATGGGTTATCCCGTGCTTACTGTGACTGACGTTCGGAGCATCACACAGAAGCGCTTTCTGTTAGACTCACGAGCTGATCCTTCCCAGCCACCTTCAGCTCTTGGGTAAGGCTCTGTAATGCATTTCAAAAGAAAAGGAGAAATTTGGCAGAAATACTGTTAGTTTGCTTAGATCCTGCTCTTGAGTACATGATAGATGGGTGTGAAGGCATCTTGGGAGAACAAAGGAATTCAAAAAATAGCTGAGTGATCCCTAGTTTCGAAGTGGTGAACCGCGTGCATGCGTCCTGTCCTGTTCTTCCCAGAGGTCACTGAAAGTACCAAAAGAAATAAACCTATAAGAGTAAAGGAAGTAAAGGGCAATGGGGGTGGAGGCTTCATAAATTTTGGAAGAAGAAAACAGAAGGAAAAATATTGACAGAACACAAACAAACTGAGGAAGATACAACTGGATAATAGCAAAGGGACTTCCCTATCCCTAGACAGGCTCTAGGTTCGTCGTCAGCATGAAGAGTGGAGAGCAAGAGTGAGCAGAGCAGCTGAAAATAGGGAAATAATTTGAAGTCTAGACTGAGGACAAATGCAACAGCTGGACTTGCTCCTGCCCCATACTTTCTCCCTACTATCATTCTTTCTCTGTATAGAGCATCCAGAAATCTGGCAATGACCTCAGGCAAGAATACAGAGGGGGGGGCATTCATTTTTTGGGGGGGGCATTCTTTTTTTTTTTTTTTAAAGAAATTGACTGAAATAGTGGAGGAGAGCTGAGGATTTCCATGTGGCTGGTACTCCTGAAAAAGCCTTCCTTTTTATGACATTTGCAGGATGGGTGGGCTGGACCTGCTGGGCCCCCCTCATACATGCACAAACTTGCAGTCAGACCTGGTTAGCAGAGAAGCCTGTTGAAAAAATACATCTCCTTTCTCAATAATAGAGAGATACACACCAACCTTCAAGAGTAATCAGTTTAGTTCTTTTGTAAAAACTATGAATTGGATACTTAAGGATCATAACGTACATGAAAAAAATCTAGCAGCCTAAAAGTTTAAAATCCCATGTGAATAACCAGACAACCAACCAATTAAACAAACAAGAGCAACAACAACAACAAAAAAAACCTCTGACTCGATAAGAAGCATAATTGAGGAAAGAGAAAACACATTCAGGAAATATGTTCAGAGATCACAGATGCTGTTCTACCCATTAACTAAGAGCAGAATGTCTTGAAAAGGAAAAACTGAATATACAAAAGAGCTTTGAAAGATTGATTTTTTAGTTGTCAAAATATCAATAGACCAATAGAAATAAATTTGGGGAATTTTCCAAAAATAAAGGAAAAACACACATAGAGCTGGCAAATAGGAAAGAGAAGACAAATACACAACGTTAAGCACCCAAGGTTTCCAAAAGCCTACCGAGGAAAGGAAAACAAAAACAACCAAACAAAAATCCATACCTAGACACAGCCTTGCAGAATTTCTGTAAACAAAGACACACAAGTTAGCGTGGCACGCAGCTTCTCCACAGCAGCCTTGACTCCAAGAAGAGAATGGAGGAATGTCCTCCGAATATGGAAACAAAAAATATTTCCAACCTCTAATTTCAGAGCCAGACTAAACCAAGTATGAAAGTAAAGATATTTGCAGAAACGGAGCCCCAGGAAAGGCTTTCCACATAACTCTTAGAAACTGACTTAAGGCTGCAATCCCAAGTGGGGTCTAGGGCTGAGGGAGGGAGAGAGAGAGAAAGAGAGACAGACAGAAAGGAAATAGGATAAACCAACCACCAAAGAGAAAGATGTGGGACATGGGATCAGGAAACTGCATCCAACCTAGGAAACCCAGGGAAGGTGATGCTCGTGGTACTCTATGACTGGGGCAATGCCCAAGAAAAAGAGACATTCTCTTCAGTAGATAGCATAGATGAGAGGGTGGAAAACAGTGAGGACTGGCTGAAGGCTCATCAGTTTGGTAAAATATAGAAAAGAGAGTTAGGAAAGTCAAAATTATGAGCTAAACTGATGGAGCAGGTAGGATAATTTTCTGCCATTAATAGAGTGTAAGAAAACAGAATCCATTTGACCTTGTCTTGACATTGTCAGAAGAAAACATTTCCTGACATAAAGGAGGTGGAAGACAGAGCAAAGGCAGAAGAAAGGGCCAAGGTACTAACTCAGTGGTGTAGGGAAGCCCCCTTTCCACCTGCTCAGGACATCAGGTTGTAGTTTGAGGCTGGTTGTGATGGGAGGGGTATGACATGGAAATGGACAAACACTACATTTTGCCCTCTGACAACTGGCTGTTCAGCATTTGCCAACACTCCAGTGGATATCCTCATTTGACAGTCAGGAGAGCAGGAAGGCTAAACTTTAAAAAGGGACAAATGGCATCATGAGTCTATTATTTAGAGGTACAATTGCAACCTATGGAGAATCTAAATTTTATTTTATGAAATATTATGGTTAAAAAGGGAAGAGAAGAGAAGGTGATATAAGTGAGCTCATCACTGTCTTTCATGGGCATGTTAATAAATATCGCCTAAATAAAACAACAGAGGAGTTTGGAGTTAGACTACAAAGGCACTAAAACCAGATCACTGAACAGGGAGTGATGCTGAGAGAAGGGCCGGTCTGCGGGAGGGTGAGGAGGTTGATGGTAGCTTTCAACACCTGCTTTTCTGGTTTTTGATTAATGATGAATGTATCCACAAATTACAAAAATTTAAACATTTAAACAGCACATAGTAACTTAATCAATTCTTTCCCATTTACAAGAAACTTATAAATGTAATCAAATTCTTTTAAATGCTACTAGTTATAATTCTATTAAATTAATACCCAAACCCCTACAAAGCAGATTTAGAAATCTAATTTAAAATTTTTGTTCTATCTATCTTTATAAACCCAACTAATTAAAACTCAGATATAAGGGCGGCACCCGTAGCTCAGTGGATAGAGTCCTGGCCACATACATCAAGGCTGGCGGGTTCAAGCCTGGCTCAGGCCTGCTAATAAACAATGACAACTTGCAACAACAACAACAAAAAAATAGCTGGGTATTGTGGTGGGCACCTGTAGTCCCAGCTACTTGGGAGGCTAAGGAAGGAGAATCATTTGGGCCCAAGCGTTTGAGGTTGCTGTGAGCTGTGATGCCACAGCACTCTTCCCAGGGTAACAGCTTGAGACTCTGTCTTGAAAAAAAAAAGAAAAAGAAAAAAACCAACAAACTCAGATATAGTATGTCACGTTTCTTAGACATTTTTATCATATTAAAATCAAATCCTTTTTAAAACAAGACTTTTCTAGACATTTAAACTTGGCTACAGAGTTAAGATTTTTTTAAAAGTATTTCAAGTAATATTATAAATTTAATATGTCATTTTCTTCAATTTGCCAGATTTTTAAAAATGTCTTAAATATTTTAAAAGCTGACAAAGTATGCCCAACACGGCTGATGGTTGGGCTTAAACATGACACTTATATGAATACAACTTACACAACAGTCTTTAGTATATGTACTATAACATTTTTCATAACATCATAGTTATTTTTTGATAGGTCTCAGGGGTACCAGCCCTTCCTAGTTGAAGGAAATAAAACTAGAATCTCAGGACTGTAGCCCAGGAAGCTGGATGTTCCTCTCCGGGACATCATCCCAGCTGAGCCCTCCCAGGGTAGACCCTGGCCAATGGGAACACAGTGGGTCCCTAATTTGCAGGACGTTGTTTTAAATTTACTCATCCTCTGTTTTTATTATCCCTTCTTTCAACTTTTAATACCTGTTCTAGGTAGAGAGAATTTTGTGCCCCTCCCCACTCCGGTGCCCTCCAATCTCCACTGCCTGGTCTCACTGAAGAAACCCTTTGCCCTCTTGACCCCTCTTGACAATTTCATTGACATTATTCTATAATTACATATATAAATTATTGCAAGATCTATTATTCACTAGCAATTAGAATAACATAAGGAAGGAATTACAAGATGAGAAGGTGTTTCAGAAATTGCTTAGTAACTATAAGTTGGTTCCTTTTTAGTTACTGTTTTGCGTTCTAGCAGATGAGATTTGTGAACTTTAATACTGCTAGAACCTTTGGACATAAAAATTTAAAAAGACTTCTCTCTCATTTGACAAAGTTCCACTGGGAAAGTTTCACAGTAACCATTCTCTCTTGTCATTTGTGTCTGCTGATTTGGTAGGGTGCTGGGAGACGTTCTTTCCTGAAGATGTGATATTGAAAGTGAGCACATTGGTATGGGAGGACTGACCACCTGGGATGCTCAAAAAGAAGCTACAACAAGCACAAAGGCCCCAACGTTACAAGGAGCCTTGTATACATGGCATACAACACTTAATGAGTATTTAGAAAGTGGGCCCTATTTTAAATACTTCAGATATATTTCATTTTATAAGAGTTGAGGAAATTGATGCGAGTATGACTAACTTGTTCAAGATCACACAGAGTGTGAATGATGGAGGTTGCTTTGAACCCAGGCAATCTAGCTCTAACATTGGAGAGCAGAGAGTGACTGGGAAGAGTGGTGGGAGGTGAAGGTGGAGAGGAAGGTAGGGACCAGCTGTGCAGAGCATGTTAAAGATTTTGGACAATAGTGATGATTTGAAGGAGATGATTGGCAGGATCACATTTCCATTGTCCAAAGTTCCTCTGCGGCTGCGCTGTGGAGTACAGAGCATCAGGAAGATGTAGCCGAGGGACCAGTTAAGACGATATCGCAGCAAACAACCACGTGACAGTGGCTGGAAAGGATGAGCTTAGACTTGGATAGTGGCCCTGGGCTGCAAATGTTCCAAAGATTTGGTTGAGCTAACACTTCTAATTAAAGAATAAACAGTGTGCAAGGAATTCAATGAGGTGCATTGGCAGAGAACGATCTCCTCTTAGAATATTGTTCTCATCTTGTGCTTTAGTGGTCATAGCCACGGTTCTGGAGAACTGAAAGATCTTTGCGGACACCTTTATGAAAACGGACTCCATGAGGGAGGTGACAGAACCTGTTTTCTGGCTTACAGTTCAGCGCTTTGGGAACTAAGTCACAATAACAGCGCACTCGGGTGCTTCCAAAAATTACAGTTGTCAAAGTACTTTACTGTTCAAGGTTTCAGAGAATGAAGAGTACTCAGAATTATTAAATTAGCTACTTCCAGGCTGCTGCCTGGCGCCTAAGCTGGAGAAGGATTGAGAAAGCCAGTTGTGCTCACCTTGTTGAGGCCCATTTCCAGCCTCTCTGCCTGGAAACATCAGGTACTCAGCTCTCTCACAGTAAATGAAAATCAGAGGGACCGGGTATCTTGCTGTCATTCGAGTTCTGAAAATCAGCAGGTTACACCAACCAAAGGAAACTTCGAGTGCCCTAGGCCAAGAGAAGTTCACTCAGGGTGGGTTTGTGTGTGCTGGTTTTCCTTCTCTTTATTTTAGAAAGGAAAGATTATTAAGTGGAAAACTTCTTTGTTTCTCACTTTCTTTTTCGTGGTTCATAAATTAAAATATAGACCTGATTTATCTTCAGGTGATAATTCCGTTACCAAAATCAACACCTTGCTGATTTTTTAAATAGTTCTATCAACAATATAAGCTGTCTCTTTTAAAGTTACTGTTTTATGTTCTAGCAAATTAAGTAACTATTTTTAATATTGCTAGAGCCTTGGGACAATAAAATCCAAAAACAATTCTCTGTTGCAAAACAAGCTTCCACTGGGAAAGCTGCCCAGTAATTGTTCCCTCCTGTCACGTATACCCACTGATTTATTAAGCCAAAGACGGTCCACACTTTTTTTTAAACCAATGAGATTGGATTTTTCTTAACTACTCCCAGGTTATACATTCCTTTCCACACAAGCAAAAAAATTTATTGCCAAGTGAACTAAATATATCAACAGCTATTAAATCACTTATTGTTATACTAAATCATCATAACTTAGAATATAGAACTATACTGACATGTGTATTTTTAGTTTTCATTTTAATTTGATATAGATTCACAAATGCATCATTTTTAGCAATCATTTATCATAAAGTCAATATGTTTTCTCCATTTTATTTTATTTTATTTATTTATTTATTTATTTTTAAATAGGGTTTTTTTTTTTTTTTGTAGAGACAGTGTCTCACTCTATCGCCCTTGGTGGAGTGCTGTGGAGTCACAGCTCACAACAACCTCCAACTCCTGGGCTTACACAATTCTCTTGCCTCAGCCTCCCAAGTAGCTAGGACCACAGGTGCCCGCCACAGCACCCAGCTAATTTTTGATGCAGTTCGGCCAGGGCTGGGTTTGAACCTGCAGCCCTCGGTATATGGGGCCAGCGCCCTACTCGCTGAGCCACAGGTGCTGCCCTATTTTTGAGACAGAGTCTCACTATGTCATCCTCAGTAGAGTGCTATAGTGTCACAGCTCACAGCAACCTCAAACTCTTAGGCTTAAGCAATCCTCTTGCCTCAGCCTCCCAAGTAGCTGGGACTACAGGCACTCACCACAATGCCCGGCTATTTTTTTGGTTGCAGTTGTCATTGTTGTTCAGCTGATCCAGGCCAGATTCGAACCCGCCCACCTTGGTGTATGTGGCTGGTTCCATAACCACTGTGCTATAGGTGCTGAGCCTTCTCCATTTTCATTAAAAGGAAGTTACATAAGCCTAGGGAAAGAAACTTAGAAAATATGTTTTTTCTTGTTGAGAACATTTGTTAAAAATCAATTAGAAAGAGAAAGAAACATTACAGAAAAAGAGATGCCTTGTATTTTCAGTTTATCAAAAAATCCATTCCTAATCAATGCCTTTATGCACCCAGAAAGGAATCAGTGTTTTCTCCAACCCTAATGTTCATCTACTCTGTATTCAGATGATGTATTCCTATTTGGTAGACAATGTGGTTGGTTAAGTTATACAACGAATTGAACAGTCTCCTTTGAATAGTTTCTCACTATTGAAATAATCCAAGATTAAAGAATTCTTACTAGTTAGAACCTTTTTATAATTCAAATGGCCCACCCCCTACGTAAATCATTGGTTTAATACCATGGCCTCAGCCGTCTCTTAGAAATGGGCCAATTCTACATCTCCCTCAGGAGAGTTCCCCTATCTGGCAAGTGCCTTTGCCAGTACATTCTATGCAGATGGGCCGAAGAATGGGGGGAGATGTGCCATCTTGGGGAAATCAAAGTCAGTTTTTGTAGAGAAAATTAGATTTTGTAGTTTCCTTTTTTTTCCTGGTAGAGTGCTGCAGTGCCATAGCTCACAACGATCTCAAACTCTTGGGCTCAAGGGATTCTCTTGCCTCAGCCTCCCAAGTAGCTGGCACTATAGGCACAACCATGGTACCTGGCTAGTTTTTCTATTTTCAGCAGAGACAGGGTCTCATTCTTGCTCAGGCTGGTCTCCAAATCCTGAACCCGGGTAATTAACCCATGTGCCTCAGCTTCCCAGAGTGCTAGGAGTGCAGGTGTGAACCACCAGCCTGGCCAGATTGGCTGTATTTTACACTGCAAGAGCCTATTATAGGTAATGAATTATACCTCTCAAAAAGAATTCTAATAATCCTGAATTTGAGATACCATAAAAGAGACTTTATCATTTTACTTATATAATTTCTATTTCTTAACATTTTATACCCCCAAATCAGTTATTTTATTGAATTTAGATAAAATTAAATTAGATCCCATGATTCTAAAAGTAACAAAATTATCTAAACTAAACCTTCTGTCATTTTCGCCCTATGGTACTTCTAAAGACCGCAGAGCAGTATTTTTGCACACGACCTTAGTAGGACACCTGCCCACTTTGACTCACAGTGTGGTCCTAGAGACCGTGTTTTAGACGGAATGACCACAACATGAAATCCTGACTGTGCATCAGGGTCCCCAGACCCTGCGGGTCTGTTGTTTCCAGTCAGGTTGGTGCTGGGGAAAGATGAGAAAGAATGAAACATTAGTTTGCGTGGCAGCACCAATCAGCAGGGCAATGAATGAGTGGTGTGCAGGAAGGATGTGACTCTGTAAAAACGCTTTTGTTAGTCTTCCGAGAAGACTGCATTTGGCTCTTAGGTTGACTTCCCTGAAAGAAGAACCTGAGGTGACTGAGCCTGTGAAAGTGACTGGCTGGGAAGTGTTTCTGGGAAAGATGGGTAAGGGGGCAGGGAGTGGGGCAGGCAAGTTAAGGAAAGGTGCTGTGTGAGGCGGGTCCTCCGGAGACGTCAACTTTGGCTCAGTCCTTCAGGGAAGTCCTGGAGCCAGTGCAGCTCCTGTTTCAGAGGGGCCTGACGGGGGAGGCAAGGAATGTTCTGACAGCCACCAGTCCCCGCTCGGCTGCACGCAGGAGGATGGAAATTCCCAGGGACTTCTGACTTTCCTTGCTCAGACAGGCTGAGGACAGTCCTGACAGAGACGAGGGACTCTGGGAGGCTGGGAGGGAAAGTGCGCTGGGACCCAGGAGTACAAAAATGACAAAGGGATTCAAGGAGATAGGGCGAAGCACCGACAGAGCCGCACAGGACCCCAGAGACAGTTCTGTATTGGTTTTATGGGTCGTAGACAAAACATTCCACTACAATAAATACCCCAGGGGAGCTCGCGCAAAACTCAATCCTGTAAAACCCTTCACTGGTTATAAAGCAAGAAATTACTTCTTTTCTGTAAAAAACAAAAATATATTCTTCTTGAATGACATATTTTATTTTATCTTGAAAAGGAGAAACATCTTCCTCAATTCTCTGTTGTTAGGAAATTAAGTCCCAACAAACCAACTTGGAGTTGAAATCTAAACTATCCAGCAGTACATAGATTTATTTTCTCTCTCGGTCTGAATTTTCTGATTTGAAATGATATGAGAACAAGCTGTCGAAAAGACATTGGCGAACTCTTTCAGGAAACATTAAGAGTGAAATGTTAAGTATCTATATGTATTAAATCAAAGCACAGAGTGAACCCCTCCCGCCCCTGCCGTTCACTAAGGAAATACTAAGTAGCTCAAGAGAACTACCACCTTGAACTTGCCCACCTGATAGTTTTCCTCTTGCACCATGCCAGTTCCCATGATTCTAAATAGGAGATACTTAGAGTAGCGCGTGAGAAGCTTTGGGGGTGGGAGTGCTGGTGTAATTTCGACATAATTTCTAAAATGTGTTATTACCATCCCAGAGTTTCACAGACTGTCTCCTGGATTCTAAGAGCATGTGTTCCTTGACAGAAGCTGTAACACATTAGAGTGTGTGTGAATGCTCGCTGTTATAACATGATGTGTTGTGTTTGTCTAATTTGTGTGATAACTTAACTTCAAACCTTCAAGGAATTTTATCGAAATAATAGTCATCATCCTTAGATAATCTTTGAGACCATTTTTTACATTTTATAGATGAAACTGAGTGACACAGCTTATCTTCATCACTAAAGATGTAGTATTGTATTATCTGTACTAACTGTATATCACACACTGAATAACCACTTATAAGGAAAATTGGCTTTTATATTGTTTTTGAAATATTTTTACTTCTGACATTTTTATCTTTTACTGATAAAAGTTAACTTTTTCTTTTTCAAAAATTTTAGTTACACATGGAATATTCCAGTTAAATGGACTGAAGATAATTTGTCAAATATTAAACTCTACAATAGATCAGAAGAAGGAGGTAAGTATTATCACTTGATTGATGTCTTCTTTGAATTATGTACTGCATTAAACCAACGTAAGTGTAAAGAAGCGGCAATAGAGCTGAAACCTATACAAATTTCAACTAAAAGAGACCTCTTCAATAATTTATTGATGATTGCAAATCGTTATCTACAATGAGAACTTCTCTATCTTGAGAGATGCTTTTCAGTGATTTCCTGTAATTGACCCAGTAGTAAATAGCCATATACAAAGGAGAAGGGTCACATACTCAGCCACTCAAAGACTAATGCATAGATTTTCTTTATTCCTTTCCTTCCCCTCTCTACCTCTCCCTCCTTTTGTTACTTCCCTCCCTTTTTCTCCTCCTCCCTTCCTCCTTTCTTTTTGATTTTCTTTTCATCAGATAACTAAGCCATTGAATTTCTCATACTGTTAGGTGACAGGTCTGGATTTAAAAAAAATTGTCTTTTTAAATTAGAGCAATGTTTTTTGTTTCGAAATATATTTCTGTTGGTCTGGTTTTTCCTTACTTGGAAGATTTTAGAGTTGTATAAAAATAAGGAGACCTTATCACAGACCTCCAAAATCCCTGAAAAAATAATAAATAAGGCAGATTTTAGCAGCAGTCCCAGAAGAATCCCGCTTTTTGTAGCTTTACCATTGTACTTGTTTCAAAACTATTTCTTCTTCTTTTTTTTTTTTCCCAGTGGTAAGACAGAATTTATTTACAGAAAAGAATACAGAAAACACTAAAGCTCCTGGTGGAGAGAGATAACTCAAGTGGAGAGAGAAAAGCTCTCTCCGTTTCTCTCTGGGTCTTTCTCCGTCTCCCTCTTTAGACTTTTAGTCTCGGGGTGTATATAGGTGTATGGGTTCCTTGGCCAGGAAACGAATGAACACAGCCCCTTCTTCCAGGGGCAAGGTGAATGAATGTATCAATGAATGGACACAGTCCATTCATGGAATTGAGGCCTAGGAAATTCACATGAAATTGACCTAGGCATAGGAAATGGGGGTTCCACATTTAGTCCTAAGTGTAAACTGAAGGAGACACCAAGGCACAGGTGTCTCCTCGGCAGTTGTCCAGACTTTTTGGCTATTGGAGCCTCCAGTGGGGGTTGGAGGTCCCCCTCCTTGCCTGTCACCCAGCCCGCTGGTTCTTCAGCCACACTGCCACAGCACCGATACCACCAAGGAGGAGGCGGCAGGTCTGCC